>CM076581.1:827395971-827573109 GCA_034641835.2 Pinus albicaulis | reverse complement strand
GATAGATCATTGATTAAATCATTTGTTCTACGATCATCACCAAATTTTGTTAAATAATATTGTTCAAATGTATTATAGTTTGCAATTGAACCTCGTGGTAATGATAAATACCACGACGACCCTTTGAAAGTATAAGGAAAAAGTATGCATACAAAATCCTCTTCAATGACCCCATTAAGGTTTATGGCCAACATAAAATTGTGAAGGTGTTTCTCTGAAGGCATCTCATCATCAGGATTATACTTGGGTAAACATCTCTCAGGATTTTTAGGTAGAGGATGGAGTCGTGGTGCCATTTGGATTTCCCCTGGGTTAGTCCAAGGTATGTTTTTCATTATGGGGATTCTAGGAATAGAGGAATATGTAGATGATCCAGAGTCTGAAGATGACTGTGTGGATGAAGAAGTTTCCCCTATAGTATTATTGATTATGATAGCACGAGTTGATTGTGAATAAGTAATGTGAATGGAATGATTTATTAGATGAAAGGAAGAAGCAAGAGGTGGATTTGAATAAGAAGGATCAAATAAAGGAGTGTGAGGTGGGTAAGATGATGCAATATCACTAGTTGAAGATTGAGTTTTTGAGGCATGGTTGTTTTCTCGATGAGTGGGTAATTGGATATAAAAGGCATTTCTTCCAAGTTTCTCACTCTAGGATCAGGTCAATGCACCATAAAATTGTATGGATGATGATAAATTCCTTTAGATAATTCACACTGAACAATATTTTCTTCTAAAATAGAAATTCCTTCCAATATTTGGATCAAGGTCTGAACTTTAGGTGATTGATTAGAATTTTGACCAACTGATTTAGGAAGTGTACTATGATATTTTATGGTTATTTGAACAACTTTAGATCTAGGATTGGGAGATATTGAATGAGATATTGAAGTCAGTGGGGATTTTGAGAAGGATTAACTCTTTTGATGGAATTTTAATTTGTTATTAGACCTTGTTTCCATTCATAGTCTGCATGCCATCCTTCTAGAAAGAAAATTGTTGAAGGATTGAGATTTTGTACCTCAACATTAGGGAAAACTACCTGGTAAAGAACTTAAAGTGGCTCCTTTTCCAATTGGAATAGTGGCTCCAATTGGGATTATGGGACCAGTTTCCCTAAAGTAGAGTTATGAAAAATGGATGAAATATATAAGTGTAAGCCTAATGGTGTAAATAGAACTAAGAATAAAGAATAATAAACTTAAAATATCTATCCTAGGAAAGCTTCTCTATATATGTCGCTTTAGAAAGATCTCACATTTCACATGACAATATAGATCATCAAGCCATTTATGAGGTTAAGAAATTAATTGTAAATAATTAAATTAGTTATGGAATTCATTTCACATATAAGATTTCATTTTTCATCCATATACTGTAAGATTTCAATCACACATCAATAGTGATAAATGTCTGATTTCTTGCAAAATATAAATGATAAACACAATTAAATAACCATTCAACTCCTAAGCACAATAATAACACACATATAGTAGTACCCGATATATCATGACTCTTTAATGAGAAATTTAGTAATGGTTCAACTTTCTATTAAGATCACTTCAAGCTATAGTAGTGAAAACCAAAATATTTCTTGCAAAAATTCAGAACCACTTATTCATGTTAATGAAGGGGATTTATAGGTTTTAGTGAAATACAATTATACTAAATCATAATAAAATGTTGAACTAGTTTTAATAAACTACAATTAAAATAAAGTAACAAGATAATAATATATTTTGTTGCAACAACATGGCTATGATTGTGATGAAGACTTCCCTCCCATACGGTGTGTTAGCTCACATATAACTATCATATGATTTAATTCTGGTGGAGAACAAGGCTATATGTGCATCTATCCATTAAATATTGTATCATTGAGTGTTGGTAGCATATCATCAGACGTGTTGGATAGACACCTTAGCATTAACCATTGTCTTATTTAACAAATAAATTCCAATGGAATTCTAAGTAAACATTTGAAAACTTCTCTATGTTCTTAGCCTTCTTCTTTGATAACTCCTGCCATGTTTTAGGCAATAATTTAACATCGGGAAAAGTCTCCTTGGGGAGATATGGAATTAGGCTACCTTGCAGTAAATTGTCACTGATAGATTTAGTGAGGTTTTTTGAGATGTCCCTGACACTAAATATCATCTTTTATTCATGTTTTAGTTTGATTTCCCACTCCTGGAAGACTATATCCTTTTGTGACTATTCAATTTTAGGGAGATCGACTAATCACCCTTCAATATTATCTTGCCATATTGTATAATCTAAGATTTTCTCCTCAATTTCCTTAAAGTATGTCCTTAGATTAGACAAATGATTCACCAATGTGTTTCTTTTTTGACATAAATATGAATAGTGGCTAATTTATGACATAGTATAACATATTGAATAATTTAGTATAGAGTATTTAATTCACCTTATTCATTTTTAAATTCAACCATTTCAGGATTTGTCTTCAATTGTTCAATCTTGTTTTGTAGTCCTTGTATTTAATTATCCGAATTTTCAAATCAGATTCATGTTGAAATAGGGAATTAAACCTGTTTTGAAGTTATACAAGTTGTGCTCAACACTTTTGAGCAATTATTTGTTGCTCATTCTCCAAACCTTTTTCAATGGGATAATCAGAATGGGAATAATTTGTGAATAGGATATATATATATATCTATATATATATATATATATATATATAGACACATATACTTTTCTTATATTATAGGTTAGGAAGAGGAAATTTTGTTGTTTCATTTTATCCTTATCTTCTCATTCCCCTACTGAATGATGGCTAGTCTAGGGCTAGAGTGTTTTGAGCTAGTGTTTTGGGAAATAATACCCTAAAGGTCTTGGGTTGACAACCTTCACAGATTAGGGGCATGCCATTCAAGAAGAACTCACTTTAATCAACTTCTATACTGAAAACTAGATACTATTGGTTGAAGAACATACCTGAAAGTTCCTTGGTTGATGTAGATCTTGCGGGGTGAAAACCCCCTGCCATGCTTTGTGCTCTAAAACCTGTAAATCCACAAAGAACAGACACAAAAACCTAGTTGTACAACATATATAGTTCCTATATGTTAGTGAAAATGATGCATAATGTGATCAAAACAATATGAAATGTTCACTTAACGATTATTACACATGTATAAAGCATCATAAACACATAAACATCGGGAACAAGATGGATCTTCTTATTATGAATGACACGTATGGTAAAAAAAATGTGGGCAGATCACCTAAATCCTACGACGACCTTTGAGCATACTATCCTCTTGATCCGTCCAGCCCTAGCCTCGTAAGAATTCTTCCAAGATGTGTGCACAATAGATTTCATATAGGGTGATGAACATCTCAAGGAAATAAGGGTTTCCTATATATACATGGGAAGTGTAGGAGCCACGAGAATATCAAACTTGAATAGGGCTCCAACAGAGTATAATATCTATATTTTTCTCTCTCCCTTAGGCCATTCCTTTGAGGGGTTTTTGTACTCCCTCAAATTAGTTTCTGCAGTTAGGAGCAGTTAGGCCACGGGCTGGGGTGGTTGAATTACTGGAGTAACTATCAAACCTGCCTCAAATATAGGGTAATTATATATTTTTTAATAATTAAAAAGGTATACTCGGATCTCTATGAATGGACTCATGTGTATACACAGAAAAGCCTGGGCAGAGTCACGTATGGGTTTTAAGAAACTATTTTTTGAGAAAATGTTCAAGTTTGGGGGAAAGGGTGCCAAAGGCCAAAGTGTAAATCATCAAGTACATGAAGGTGATAAATGACATGTTGGCTCTAGGGGTCCTGACCCAGGTTCAGATCTTAAGGTTTTCCAACAAACCCTTATACTACTGGCCCTTTTGGCAATGACCTACGTGTGAAGGTCAAAGTCTCACCTGAAGTAGTATGGGTGGGTGTGGGAACCGAGTTTCTGCACCCTGAGAAAGTATAGGTAAGGCAAGAAGAGTTGCGCTAGGCCCTATGATTCCCAGATTACCTTGTTCTACGTAGGGTCAATTAAGTCTCTATTTGCATCCACATGTGCTAGATATATAACTATATGCTTTTATGACAGTAGCACAACATTGTATAAACCGAACAAAACAGATCCAAATATAGAAAACACACTTACACAGATCTTCACAGCTTAAATACAGAAAATTCAAAATACAGTAATTACCAACGATTCACACAAAGAGTACTCACAGATTCAGTTCTCTATCAACCTTTCTTATTCATTCATTCATCAATTCCTCCTTACAATTTCTTTCCCAGCCTGTGCACACAGTAGCAGGGTCCGCACATAGCTAGACTTGGATCTCCGCGCACATAGCCAGCAGGAGTCCTTTCCCCAAAAACCCAAAAAGACAACTTAAACCACAATTCGCATCAATTTATCTTCATTTCTCTACCTTACAATACAAAATGTTCCTCTATTTATAATAATCTAGCCTAGACTTTCCTATGGCCTGAAAACCGTGGTTTGCAGACCCTTGGTTTACCCTTTTACCCATTACAATGCTTTCAGGGCTTTGACCCACCCCAAAACCCCTGCGCTAGATTAAATCTAATCAAAAGTATTCAAAATGGACCAGTTTCGTAGCTCGTAGGAGACCCTATTCCAACAGTCCCCCAACATAATCTTGTGACTCGTCCTGAGTCACTGAAGCCGTCATATAGTCATTGAGCCTGGTATGGCTTGAGTCGACTACCAATGACAAAGCTAGGTATGATGTCACTGTGCAGGATAGCTAGCTGGACTGCTCTACCATCCATGATTTCGTTAGCTATGTAGGGACCAAGCTAGTGTTTCCGGAATTTGCTTGGGTGTTTCGCAAATTGGCTATCGTATAAAAGTACGAAATTTCCTGTGACGAATGTCTAAATATGTCGATCATGCCAGGCTTTATCACGAGACTTTTGAACCTGTTGCTGAAAATTATCAATAAACTGATCTTCCTCCAAAGCCACAAGCTACGCGAGACACTCCTCTATGATATCTGGGTCTGCCATATTTGTAAATGTTACGATGCGTAGGCTAGGAACAATGTACTCTATGGGCATAATGGCCTCCTTTCCATAGACCATTCGAAAGGGGGTCCTACCTGTCAGCTTCTTGCAGGTCGTTCAGTAGGCCTACAGAACAAAGGGAATGAGAACATCCCAGTCACTACGATCGACATTGCAAACCTTAGTTAATGCCTGTTCCAAAATTTTGTTAGAAGCTTCAACCACCCCATTTGCCTAGGGATGGTATGGTGTACTCTTTGTATGGTGGATCCGAAATTCCTCATTCAGGGCTTGAATTGTTTGGTTAACGAAGTGCGTACCTCTGTCACTCATTAGGATCTTTGGGCAGCCAAACCTGGTCAGAATCTGTTCAAATATGAAGTGCGCAGTAGTATCCACAGTACAATCCTTCACTGCTTGTGCCTCGACCCATCGAGTGACATAGCCAGTGGCGGTAATAATGTAGCACACACCTGTTTTCTTGCCTAGCGGATTGATGGGTCCTATAAAGTCAACGACCCATTTTTCAAAAGCCTGTAGAACCACTTGGGGCTGTAATGGCATCTCATCTCGGCACGAGGGACGTCCTATTTGCTGGCATCTATCGCATGATCTACAATAAGTGTAAGAATCCTAATGCAGGGTAGGCCACCATAACCCAGCCCTCAAAATCTTTTTTGTTGTAGCTCATCCTGCATAGTGGCCTCCTACAACACCTTCATGTGCTTCTACTAAAACGGCAGGCCGTTCATGTTCCAGGACATATCTGCGTAGTATCTCATTTGCGCCTAGCTTGTATAACTGACTGACGATGATAGTAAAGTCCACTGCCCGAGTAACCAAGTGCTTCTTCTGTTGCACTGAATATTCTGCAGGGGCCATGCCTGTAGTGAGGAACTCAATGATATCTACAAAGTGTGCGTCAACCACCCTAATAGGGAACAATTACGCATTTAGTAGGCCCTCCTCCAAGTTAGTAGGTTCTTCCCCTGTTTTGATGCGAGACAGATGACCCGGGCCTGCATTCAACCTTCCAAGCTTGACGATGATCTCAAAATCATATTCCTGGAATAGTAACAGCTAGAAAAAATATTCCCCCCCAACATAGGCTTGTTGACCAGGTATTTCAAAGCCAAATGATCAGTGAACATTTTAAGGTGTCCACCCAACAGATAGTGTCGATATTTCTGTAACGCACATACCATAGCCAGTCCTTTGCGCTTAGTGGTAGTGTAGTTCTGTTCTATGCCCGAGAGTTTCTGACACGTAAATGAAATCAGGTGATAAATATCTCCTCCAGGTTGAATGAGGACAGCGCCCAAGGCGATGCCTGACACATCCACATGTACATGAAATTCCTTCGACCAGTCAGGGAATATTGGTATGGATGCATAGATCATCTTCTCCT
Organism: Pinus albicaulis; assembly: GCA_034641835.2. Lineage (NCBI taxonomy): Eukaryota > Viridiplantae > Streptophyta > Pinopsida > Pinales > Pinaceae > Pinus > Pinus albicaulis. The sequence continues at coordinate 827,566,680 of CM076581.1, read as the reverse complement.
TGAGTAATTCAAAGCTCTTCTGACATTCATCATTCCAAAAGAAGGAGACATCTTTTTTTAGTAGCTTTTCCATGGGTGTTGTGATCAGAGCGTACCCCTGAATGAATTTCCTGTAATAGCCTGTGTGTCCGAGAATAGAACACAACTATTTTTCCATCGTTGGGACTGTAAGGTTTATAATTACAGCTACTTTTGCAGGATCAACCATCAATCCTTTCTGATAGATGATGTGTCCAAGAAATATTCCAAATGGTACACAGAAGATGCACTTCTTGATATTCAACTAAATCTGGTGCTTTTGGCATGCATCCAACATTAATTGTAGGTTAGAGACATGCTCCTTTACCAGGCCAAACACCATCTAGTCATCGAAATAAACCTCTAGGAACTTATGAATAACTCCTTGAATACAACAACTACGATCCTTGAGAAAATAGCAGGTGCATTATTGAGACCAAAGGGCATGACGGTATACTGAAAGGACCCCAATGTAGTCTTACTGCGATCTTCAGGTGCAATTCGGATCTAGTGGTACCCTCAGAACCCATCGGTGAAGGAATAGGCCTCCTGTTCGCCCACACTATCAAGGATTTCTTTGGAGAAGGGCGTAGGAAAGGGGTCATGGACGTAGGTGTCATTTAACTTGCATATATCCACGTAGATGTGTATTTCCCCCTTTTTCTTCTTCTCCTGGATGACCATTGGACTTACCAAATCCGATTATTTAATTGGTTCAATGATACCTACAGCAAGCATTTTGTCCAGCTCTTCTTTGACCTTTTGCTTATATTTAGGATTCAGTCGGTAAGGCTGCTACTTCATGGGACACGCCTCAGGTTTTAGAGTGATGTGCATAACGCCTAGGTCCTCGGTGATTCCTTTGAGCTCAGAAAACTTTGTCAGAAATAAGTCCTGATACTCCGTAAATACCTCAACAATTTTACCTACAGTTCCTTCATCCCAATAGTCCCCAATTTTAGCCAGCTTAAGGTTTTCTTCTGTCCCAATATTAACTTCGCGCAGCTTAAGAGGTTGTGTCACATCAATATTCTGCAGCAAGGTTCCAATAACGGTGCGTTCCCCTTCAGCTTCTGAAACAGAGATGTTTCCTGGATTATCGTCTTCTTCGTCAATCACCAAGATCTGACAGTTGACTATGTCCTGCATCTATGCTTCCCATGTTAGGACCGCTGGTGTGGTGTGGTGGTGAGACTTATTAAATATAAACACATCAATGTCTTGTAGAGCTTTGTCGAGCATCCCCGTCCGTCCAACTATTTTGAACGTTCCTATAAAGTCCTCTTTTCACATTTCCAAGTGGTGGGTACGCTGGTGTAACTCCACATCTAAGTACCAAGCGGCAGGGATGGACCCATTCTTTTGTAGTTTGGTCGGACCATTTGGTCATCCAGGCATGTAGATGTGTGCAGGGATCCCTGGGTCTGAGGAATATCTTGGTGCGTATGTCAGCCGGAGGGGCGAACCGCAGAATTATCCTATCCTGACACGATTCCCAATCCGGGAATGCATTCTTATGGGTATCCCACCAACGTGCAGGTGTCCCATGCATAACCAGATTAAGGGCCCAGAGCCGTCATTCTCTTAACACCCTAGCTTCTAGTGTTCTTAGGAATTCTTGGACACTACTAGACTCATCAAAGTGGGGTAGATCTCTTACCTCCAAATAAATGCAGTAGAGGGTCCTTGCGACCCGAGGGTATCACAATGTCGAAGCCTCGTGTAACCAGTTTTTCCAGATCTCCAGTTCTTCATCAGGGTCCGAAAAGCATTCACTGTCTTTCTCCCCACAGAGTATTCTGTCTACTGTGGGGTTAAACCTGTCTTCATCCTACGTAGTCAATCTGTAAATGTGATCTATTTCCTCCTTCTCATAGGATGGCTTTGTATATCGCCCACCTTTTGCTGGATCTAGTGGTACTGTTACGCACGTACCATTGTTCTCAAACACCATGTTGCACTTTTTGAGATTGATGACACCTCCCATCTCTATAGCGCAGTCTAGTCCGAGGAGTGCAGGGTAAGGATCCACATCTTCCATGATTTCTGTGACTTCAAAGTTAGCTATGAATTTTACTCCTGCGATATCTACCATGAATTTTGGCAATCTTCCCATAGGAATGATCTTCTATTGATTCACCATGCACAGCTGGATGGTGGACCATTCCAATTTAGGCTCTCCTATTCCTTTCCATGTTTGCTTTGGTAATACATTCTCATCCGACCCCAAATCGAGAATGACTTGATCCATATCGTAGTTGCTAATCTATGCAGTCAACCACATTTCTCTTCCGGTGCGTTTCTTATAGCTGTATAGCTTGTGTACATCCCTGGTCTCAGGAATTATGCTGGACTGGGATGCACAACAATGTAGTAATACTTGAAGGTTTTCTACAGCTTACGGATTACGTAGCAGCTTCGTACATGCCTGCAAAAAGGACTCAACTCCTTCCTCTATCTTGAGGTGTGTCGGTGGCTGTGCAGGAGCTACTAGTTTTTCTTGTCCTCTGATGTTCAATCCTTCCGAAGAGGTCGTGGGATCCTGCGCAAGCACTTCCTTGGCTCCTTGGATGACCATCCCACTTCGTGTCATGATTTTTACACTCGGGTCTTCATTCCTTAGCTTGGTTTTAACTCTTTGCACATTCTGCGTAGGGGTGTGCTGTGTTTCCTGAATTTTTGCTATCAAGATCAGACAGTCTTCAATCTCATGGTCCAGCTGTCGAAAATATTTTCAGGATTTCCTGGTGGGGTTTGGGCAGTCCCTAGAAAATTTTCCTACCTCTTCACAGTTATAGCAGATCAGCTGCCCCCACCCCCGTCCTGCCCTTCCTCCCTGAACCACCCTTCCCCTTGCGGGGGAGCCACCAAAGTTCGCGGGGGATCTCGGCGACGCAGGGTCTGATTGTACCCTATAGAGTTTCCATTGATCTATCATCAAGTCATACATGTGATAGTTCTACACATCGTGCCCTACAGACTGGCAGAACCTACACCATTGTTTCTTCAGTTCGCCCATACTTAGCCGAGGGCACTGGGCCATATCATGTAGTCCCACTACTCGGTAGTCATCGCACCATAGTGTAGATCTGCTGGAGCTGGGGCGTAGTGGACTAGGTCCCCCTGCCTACAATTAATCCGTCAATAGTGGACACTGGTCCTTTGTATGGCCAGACACCCAACATCGTATGCACCAGAGGTCTACACTAGCTCCTTTTCCCTGTTTCGTCCGTAAGCTCTGAATTTCCATGTGCATGGCTCCAAGATGTTCATGAATCTACTGTACTCCCCCCAACGTGTTGTCCTTAGGCGTAGCCTCGAGTTTCATGGCAACTTCCAAGGATTTTTCTTGCGAATCGAAGGTCTGGTGGCCCATTGGTATACGTAAGTCAGGTAGCAACATAGCGATGAACCATTCCGTGTGTTTTCTGTTGTCGTACATGAAACCTCCTTCCCTAATTTCTTTCTTCAATCGTTGATTGGCCTCCCACACAGACTCAGATGCACCTTGCTTGAAGTCTTTTACTTCGACTACCGGCTGAGAGTAAGATTTTGGCTTCCAGAACTGTTCTTTTAGGGCATCCTTAATATCTTGAAGAGATGCACTCCCATTTTGAGAGATGTACCACATATACCAGTCTAGAGCTCTCTCTTCGAAGGCTAGGGACAATTGTGCTCTCTTCACAGTATTGCTTACCACCCACTGCGCAGTCCATACCAAGTCAGACACAAACCAAAACCGATCCATGTCCTCATTGGCCGCACCTTTAAAGGTAGGTAATTTAAATTGTACTGCCATGTCTCCTTCTATCGAGTTTCCAGTTGAGGGCTTATTCTCCCGTGAGTCTAACATCAGGGTAACTGGTGGACCTTGTGTAGTTGCTCTTCTCAGCGGGCTACGGGCAGAGTGATCCTCTTATTGATTGGTTCGATAGTACTTACGACTCCGTGTTGTGCTTTCATCCAAAGGAGCGCTCATTCACTTCCACGTTAGCTCTCGAGTATTTTCTTGTCAGTACCTGATCCCTATCTCAAGATTCTCCAGTTCCCGAAAATGGAACCATTTGTTGGCTCGAAGGATCTTGACCCAGGTTTGAAGCTCAAGGTTTGCCAACAAACCCCTATATACTATTGGCCCTTTCGGCAGTGACCTACTTGCGTAGGTCAAAGTCTCTCTCGAAGTAGTATGGGTGGGTGCTGGAACCAGGTTTCTACACCCTGAGAAAGGATAGGTAAGGCAAGCATAGCTGCACTAGGCCCTGTCATTCCCAGATTCTGCACAGGGTCGATTAGGTCTCTATTCGCACCCACGTGCGCTAGATCTATAACTATATGCTTTTATGACGGTAGCACAACATTGTATAAACCGAACAGAACAGATCCAAATACAGAAAACACACTTACACAGATCTTCGTAGCTTAAATACAGAAAATGCATAATGCAGTAATTACCAATGATTCACAAAAAGAGTACTCACAGATTCATTTCTCTGTCAACCTTTCTTATTCATTCATTCATCAATTCCTCCTTATAATTCTCTTCCCAGCCTGCGCACACAGTAGTAGGGTCCGCACATAACTGGATTTGGATCTCCGCGCACACAGCCAGCAGGATTCCTTTCCCCAAAATCCCAAACAAATAACTTAAACCACAATTCGCATCAATTGCTTTTCATTTCTCTACCTTACAATACAAAATGTTCCTCTATTTATAATAATCTAGCCTAGACTTTCCTATGGTCTGAAAACTGTGGTTTTCGGACCCTTGGTTTACCCTTTTACCCATTACAGTGCTTTTGGAGCTTTGACCCACCCCAAAACCCCTGCGCTAGATTAAATCTAATCAAAAGTATTCAAAATGGACCAGTTTCGCAGCTCGTAGGAGATCCTGTTCCAACATGAAACTACAAAAAATGCCCCCAAATATATGATGTCAGAAGGGGTACATGATGGCTGAAATGTATTATGTGTATAGAAAGAACCTTGCAAGGACTAGAGAGGACTTCACCAGATTTCAGCCTGTCAAAAAACCAGTGAGAGAAATCAAAGAGATAACTGATGTCTGAGGTGGGCATACCCATGCCTAGTGAAAGAAAAGCATGTCCGCATATGAAATATAGAGTGGATCCAAAATGTATACAAGTATAGATGAAAAAATGTAAAGTACATAATGAATCATCTGATCACTGATCACTGCCTGGAAGCGCAAGTCAAAATCAGGTCCAATTATCACATATAGAAGACTGATCAATGATGCTGCAATAGATATCTGATCACAAAAGTCACAACTGAATCTCCAAGTACCAAGTCATAAGTGGTGGAACAAATGGTACAACACGCAACTCGGGAGCCAACATATAAGATGTTGTTGTGGTGAAACTGCAACATATAAGGGTGTACAGTGTCACTGGAAGAAAACTGAAGAAGCTGTCTAAGTGAACTGAATCATGCTGATGCAAAACCCGAGGTCTTGATCGATCACTATGGCACAATTATACATGATGGTAATAAATGAATTGAAGTCGACCATGTGAGAAATCGTTTGATTACTGGTCATTTATGTATATCGTTAACAAATGCGAGACAACCCACTGATAATGATAATGAGTGTCAAGGTGCCCCAGTACAATCCAACAAGTGCGAATAAATGAGTTGAAGTCAAGCACTTGAAAGAATCAACCAATCAGGAGGAAATGATGTATCCTCATTGTCAATGGCGAAGAATCTACCACTGATGACTACAAACCCTAAGGTACTAACAAAACGACTCTAGACCTTATTCCCAGAGAAATGAGTTGGAGTAGATGTGAAAATATTTGTTGGAAGGAAGGCTTTAAGGCATCCCACATCAGTCCAGCATGAGTGTAACTCTCAGGCCAAAATTTGGAAGGAATCAGACGAAGTAGAGTGAAGTAACCAACCCAAAGTACGTTTCCAGCATGCACAAGATGAAGCTAGTGCACGACATAAACCCTCTGAACCAACCAATAATGAAAGATGACAAAGAGGCGAGATATCCATCGATAGGGTCAAACAGAAATCAAGGTACTACATGAATCTCAGGTGTGATAATGTAATATGAAGTCGAACACAAGGCCACTCAGTCAAAGACCCATGATGATGATCAAATGTTGAGCAAAAGGTAACCTATTAATGATGTAAATAGGGCTAGGGTACAACTCTAGGTTTTCTCTCAAAGAAATATGTCGTAGTTGATAAGAGACAAACCCGCCAGCAAGAAGTCAATGGAGACCTTCTCACACTAGCAAGAGCATAGGACCAAACATCTGATGTGATAGAACAAGATACTGACAAGACCGGGAAGGCCGAAAAAATGAGTCAAGAGACACCGCAGAAAGGTTGACTCACGTTAACTTCCCTTGAACAAAAGCACGACTCATGTTGACTATGGCAGCAAATGATAACTTTTTATAAGTTTGTCATGCAGGAGGCACGAACAAACCTTCCATATGATTGGGAGAGATAACCAACCGGGGGAGAACTGACACATGTGACAAGGTTATGATTTCTCCAAAGTCCAAACTAAAACCATCCCAAATGAAGGAAAGACATAGCTTTTTGTGCTTCGTTCAAGGGCGACAAAACTGACATTGTAGCTAGCATCAAAATATGAAGTAATATCCCATTCCCGTTCTTTTTCACATATTTAATTTTTTTTATCTTTTTCATATTCAAAGCCTGAAAAATAATAAAAGGATGCTATAATACAATGGATAAAACGAGTATCATGAAACTAATGCACTATTTCTGGGGATAGGAGCAATCCTATACTCAATGCAAGGTGGTGGAGACTGGTAAGTGATTCTCAAAGGAATGTTCCATCCAAGGGTAACAAGTTGTCAAGTCGCGGTAGCTAAGTGATTGCATGGTTAACTTGTACAAAAAGTCATGGTCAAAGATGGCTTAAACATTGAGTCCAAATGAATCTGGCTAAAGGCCAAGATAAACAAGTAATCAATATGCAATGCAGAAATACAACTCGACAACAAAAGGGAGCCTCTAGGGTAATGGCTAGAAAAATGATAGCGAAGAAGAAGAAGAATGAAGCTTCAACATGTAAGTCATGGCGGGACTGAAGAGGACTCTCGAGCCTACATCAATTTCAGCATGGCCAAAAAATGCTAGTGAGGAACTAACTAGGAAGCCCATGTAAAGGAAGGCTCTACCACCAAGTCATGATTTAAAAATTAGCAAGTGAAATGGGTTACGTACTAATGACAAGATGGGAACGACCCCATGGCAAGTGATCAAAATGGAGGCTAGTATGAAGAATGCAACGGAAAATGGATTCCATAACCTATATTCCAGTTCAGAATCATATACCTGTCATGAAATTTCAGCGGTCATGGACCCGAAAGAACCAGAAAAAATCTCAACTTCAGTAAAATGGCCCTAAAAAAATACCTAAATCAGTGCTTACAAGAAATATGGTTATACAGCCTTAGATAGATTTTGAAAAATAAGCACGAAGGAATTTTGCAAAAAAAATTCAAATTTTGGGTATAAATACACCATTTACCTCATATTTGGATCATTTTCACATTGTAGAAGCGAAGGAGGAAATTTTGGAGCAAAATTTCCCTTTCTCAAAACCGGAGCAATCGGCCATCAAATTGTGCTGAATCAGTTAAGTAGGCTCTTAATTCATCTTTGTCATCAATTTAGTTCCATTTTAAGGTAAAAATTTAGAAATTTGACTATAGGAAACATTTGTTTTGATGAAACCCTCTGCCCATACGCGAGTTCATGTGGACGAACCTGTGTATGATACACGATTGTGTGTAAATGAAGCCGCGTATGCACAGACCGAGAATTTAAAAAATGAACCTAATGCATGGTTTGATGAATTTTCTCAGGATGTCAATTATTTGGAGAGACTGTGAACATAGTGCCATCAATGATGAAGTGATGGAAGATTAAAATTCACTCAATATCCTTCGGAACTGTGGATTTCTCAAGTTCTTTAAAATGCCAAATATGAAAAGTAATGTCCGGTTGCTCCAAATGTTGGTAGATCACTGGAAGCCAGAATAAGACTACTTCATGATAGATCAAATGCCTATATGCATAGAGGTGGAAGTCATATATTTCATTACTGGACTCTCTTGGAGAGGAGATCCAGTATATTTGCATGGAAAGCCTTTGGGAGGGCTTACTATGGAAGACTACGCCCAAGTCTATTATGTAGAGGGGTCTCAAAAAGAAGGGACTTAGATTGAAATCAAAGATTTGAAAGCATTATATATGAATATTCTCCTTTTCACCATTGGCAAGGTAGCAGGATCTGCTTCCCTACATCAGGCATCAATGAATCAAATGAGTATTGCAGTAGAATTTTTTATTCACCTTTTTTATTGGTGCACAGCATTACTGAGCAACATGAAGAAATATTTGACTTCGATCCGGAAGGAAAAACTAGGCATATGGAACTATTTTACTAACATTCTTCTTTGAGAGGATTCTAGGGCTTCGACCCAAAGTCATCTCAACCATCAACAGCTCCAAAGATCCAAGAATAGCCTGGTGGGCTGATCTGATGAAGAGACTAGGGGGAAGTGAAGTTCCTCGAACCACATGGGATGACGAGTTCTTCCAATGGTAGGAGGAACAAGTTATCGTTGTGGAATATTATCCCTATGTTGGGATGGATTTTTGTGGTGATCTAGATCTAGTCCTTCAACCCGGTGTAGCATGGGGTGCAATCGGTGAGATTTTTGTTTTTTATTTTCGATTATATGATTTTTTTTGGATTTTTTCAAGATATGATAATGAAAAAATATTTTTGATTGAACTCAAATAACTTACAAGATTATTGATGATCATGATACAGATATGGGTGTTTCGGGGAAATCTCACCCTAGAGGTTGGTTGGGGTACAACCTCCACAGAGCAGGGGCATGCTACTTAACAGAGAGTCACACAATCATGCACGTTTAGAAAAACTAAATAGAGTAGGGTGGGAAATTTACCCGTCGGTCCTACGGTTGAAGTAGATCCACGTGGATTCCAAACTCCCTGCAACCGTCCTTCCTTCTTAACCTAAAATACAAGAAGAAACCAGCACAAAGGACAAGTTGTACAGCATATGTCTACTCTAAATGTTAGTGAGATTCATATAAAACATTAAATAAATCATAATGAATGCTTGTATAACAAATATTCTCATACATATAAGCATACACTAACACGTTTATTTCGGGAACAGCATGATACTTCTGTATTAAAAATAGCATGTACAAAAGTAATCAAGAGGAGAGATCACCTGATCCTTCGAAGGCCTTCGCAGACCGTCGTCCGGATCCGTCCAGCGCTTGCCTCACTAAGTCTCCTTCCAAACTGGTGCATACGAGATAACATATAAAGGGATGTGTATGTCAAGGAAACAAGGATTTCCTATAATAAAATGGGAAAGTGCAGGAGGCACGGGGAATCAGACTTGGATAGGGAATACCAACAGAGTATAATATCAATAATTCTCTCTCTCCCTTAGGCCATACACATGAAGGCTTTTTATAGTCCCTCCAATTAGTTTCAACAGTTGGAAACAGTTGGCCACGGGTTGGGGTGGTTGAACTACCTGAGTAACCATCAACCCAGCGCGAAATTAGGGATTTTTTATATATTTTTTAATCATTTTAATGGCATACGCGGAAAAGTCTAAGTGGACTCGCGTATACACGCGGAAAATCACGGGCATAGTCGCGTATGGGGGATTTTACACTGTTTTTAAGTGAATTTGTCCAGGTCTGTAGGAATGGGTGCCCAAAAGCCATGAAGCAATCATGAATCATGTCAAAGTGCGAAATGATGCTATAACAGATGCCCCCTAATATATGAGGTCAGAAGGGGTACATGATGGCCGAAATGTATTATGCACATAGAAAGAACTTCGCAAGGACAAGAGAGGACTTCACCAGATTTCAGCCTGCTAAAAACCAATGAAAGAAACCAGAGAGTCAACTCATGCTGAGGCGGGCATACCCATGCTCAGTAAAAAATACATCATATATATAGAAAGTACTGAATAGATCCAACATGTATACAAGTATAACTGAACTGAAAGTACATAGTGAATCATCTGAGCAGGGCCCGGAAATATAAGTCTGAATCAATGTCCAAGTATCACATATAGAAAGCTGAGCAAAGATGGTGCAACAGGATGTCTGATCATACAAGTAACTGAATCTCCAAGTACCGGATCATAAGAGGTGGATCAAACGGTACAATCACGCAACTCGGGGACCAACATATAAGATGCTGCTGTGCTGAACTGCAACATATAAGGGTGGACGACATCACTGGCAGAAACTGAAAGGACTGTCACAAGTGAACCGAAAAATGTTGATGCAAACCCGAGGTCTTCACCGATCACGACGGCACAATTCTACACAATGGGAATAAATGAGCTGAAGTCGACCATGTGAGAAATCGTTGGATTACCGGTCAATGATGTATACCGTTAACCAACGCGAGACAACCCACCAATAATGAAAATGAGTGTCAAGGTGCCCCAGTACAATCTAACAAGTGCGAATGAATGAGTTGAAGTCGAACACTTGAAAGAATCTACCAATCGGGAGGCAATGATGAATCCCCACTGTCGATAGCGAAGAGTCTGCCACTGATGACTGCAAACCCTAAGGTACTGACAAAAAGACTCTAGACCTTATTCCCAGAGCAATGAGTCGAAGTCGATGGGAAAAGATCTGTTGGAAGGAAGGCATTAAGGCATCCCACATCAGTCCAGCGCGAGTGTAACAAGCAAGCCAAGATTTGGAAGGAATCAGACGAAGTAGAGTGACGGAACCAAAACTAAAATACGTTTCTGACATGCACAAGATGAAGCTAGCGCACGGAAGAAACCCTCTGAACCAACCAATAATGAAAGCTGACACAGAGGCGAGAAATCCACCGATAGGGTCAAATGGAAATCAAGGTACTGCACGAATCCCAAGTGTGATAATGTGTGCTGACGTCAAACACAGGGGAAACCACTCAGTCAAAGACCCATGATGATGATCAAATGCTGAGCACGAAGGTCACCTATCAATGATGGAAATAGGCCCAAGGTGCGGCTCTAGGTTTGCTCTCAGAGCAATGTGTCGTAGTCGATAAGAGACAAACCCACCGGCAAGAAGTCAATGGGGACCTTCTCAAACCAGCACGAGCAAAAGACCAAAACATCTGATGTGATAGAACAAGATACTGACAAGACCGGGAAGGCCGACTGAATAATGAGTCAAGAGACACCGCAGAATGGCCGACTCTGGTTAGACTTCCCTTGAACAAAAGCACGACTCTGTGATGACCATGGCAGTAAAAGTGACACTGTATAAGTCTGTTATGCAAGAGGCACAACAAACTCTCCATATGATTGGAAGAGATAACCAACCGGGGGAGAACTGACAAGTGAAACATGGTAAAGGCTGAACCTAGGTCAAAACTAGAACCATCCCAAATGAAGGAAATATATACAAGTATATGTGCTTTGTTCAAGGGCGACAAACTGACTCTGTACTGCCATCAAAATAACGAAGATACATCCCGTTCCCGCTCTTTTTGTTATATTTGATTTTTTTTGTCTTTTTCATATAATAAGCCTGAAAAAGAATAAAATAATGCTATGGTACAATGGATAGAACTAGTATCAAGAAATCAGATGCACTAGTTCCTGGGACTGGAACAATCCTATGCTCAATGCAAGGTGGCGAAAACTGGTCAGTGATACTCAGAGGAGCGTTCCATCCATGGGTACAAAGGTGTCAAGTCGTGATAGCTAAGTGCATGCAATGGTTAACGTGTACAGAAAGTCAAGGTCAAAAGTTGGCTTAAACATCGAGTCCAAATGAAGCCGGCTAAAGGCCAGGATAAACAAGTAGCCAATATGCAATGCAGTAATACAACTTAACGACACCAGGGAGCCTCTAGGGTATAAGCCAGAAAAATGATAAGTGATGAAGAAGAAGAATGAAGCTTCAGCACATAAGACATGGCAGGACTAAAGAGGACTCCCGAGCCTACATAAAAAGCAGCATGGGAAAAAAGTGATAGCGAGGAACTAACTAGGAAGCCCATGTAAAGGAAGGCTCTACCATCAAGTCATGATTAAAAAATCGGCGAGTGAAATGGGTGTAATACTCATGACCTGATGGGATCGACCCTAAGGCAAGTGATCAGTATGGAGGCTAGAATGCAAGATGCAACGGAAAGTGATTCCCTAACCTATATGCCAGTGAAGATCATATACCTGCCATGAAGAGTCGGAAAACATGGATCAAAAACCGGGAAAAATCTCAAAATTGCCAACATGTACCTGAAACATACCAAACTGGGCACTTCCAAGCAATCGAGTTATACAACATAAGATAGATCGAAAAAATGAGCATATGGAATTTTTGCAAAAATTTTCAATTTTTTAGCCATAAATAGACCAATTACCTCTCATTTGGTTCATTTGTATTTGCTGATTTGGAAAAAGTGCTCTGGAGCTAAAAACTTGTTTCGTCAAATCAGGAACAACCGACCGTCGGAATTCAGCGAAACTTTAGGTAGGCTCCTTAATCATCCTGTTTATTCATTTTGTCCGTTTGGAATTTAAAATTAAGTGATTTTTTTCCCTAGAACCCTTGCTAAAATATGCGTACCTGCGCATACGCGGGTTTAATGAAGGAAACCCGTGTATACACGCGACTGTGTACAGGACAAACCGCGTATGCGCAGGGCCGAAACTTAAAAAGCGTATCTAATGCATTTTTTGATGAAATTTCTCAGGATGACCATCTCATGGAGGGAACGTGAGCATAGCGCAATAGACCAAGAGGTCATGCAGGATCGCGCAGCACAAAATATCCTCCGAAACTGTGGATTGTTCAAATTCTTTAAAATGCCCAATATGAAAAGTAATGTGTGATTGCTTGAAATGCTCGTAAATTACTGGGAACCAGATCAGGATTTCTTCATAATTGATCAGATGCCACTACGCATAGAAGTGGAGGATATATACTTCATCACTGGACTCTCCAGGAGGGGAGATCCAGTGGACTTGCACGGAAAGCCCCTGGGAGGGTTGACCGTGGAAGACTATGTCCAAATATATTGCGTAGATAATTCCAAAAAGGTTGGAACACAGATTGCAATTAGAGATATCAGGGATTTGCACATGAAGATCCTCCTGTTCACCATCGGCAGAGTGGCAGGATCTGCCTCACTACATCAGGCGTCCAGGACGCAAATGAGCATAGCTGTAGAGTGCTTAGTTCATGTGTATGATTGGTGCACAGCCCTGTTGCAGAATATGAAACAACAACTGACTTCAATTTGCCAAGCAAAAACAAAACACTTTGGCTATGGGACCATTTTGACAACATTCTTCTTTGAGAGGATTCCAGCTTTGAGACCCAGAGTGATCTCGACTATCAGCAGCCCGCAGGACCCAAGAATTGCCCGTTCGGCAGACATGATGAAGAGACTGGGGGGCAGCGAAGTACCCCGCACCACATGGGACGATGAGTTCTTCCTTTGGTGGGGAGAACAGATCATCGCAGTGGACGACTATCCCTATGCCGGGATGGACTTCCGAGGAGATCCAGACCTAGTACTTCCACCCGGCGCGGCATGGGGAGCAGTCGAATATGGGACCATTTTGACAACATTCTTCTTTGAGAGGATTCCAGCTTTGAGACCCAGAGTGATCTCGACTATCAGCAGCCCACAGGACCCAAGAATTGCCCGTTGGGCAGACATGATGAAGAGACTGGGGGGTAGCGAAGTACCCCGCACCACATGGGACGATGAGTTCTTCCTTTGGTGGGGAGAATAGATCATCGCAGTGGACGACTATCCCTATGCCGGGATGGACTTCCGAGGAGATCCAGACCTAGTACTTCCACCCGGCGCGGCATGGGGAGCAGTCGGTAAGTTTTTTTTTTTAAATTTTGACTTATATAATTTTTTTGGATATTTTCAAATATGTATGAAAAAATGAAAAAAAAACATGTTTTTGATTGGATTCATAATGACTGACAATAAAAATGATCATGTTTCAGATGTTGGACCAGTTCGTCCTGAGGGACTCCCACACCATAAGCGTCGCAGGGGCGAGGCAGAGACAGTAGACTCAGACAGGACTCTCCAGGCCGTGCAGAGAAACTTGGAGGGATTAACCCGCCAAATTCCTATGGCTGCCGTGGAGGACTTGCCTGAAGCCATCCAGAGATGGGTGGTTGGAGTACCACGAGACTGGGTTAGACTATTCCGCCGTGTGGCCACTGCAGTTACGTTCTATAGGAACACAGCTGTTGGGCAGGGGCCTCAGGAGTAGATTGATTTTATGTATTAGATGGCTGTATATTCTTTTTTGAGACTGAACATGATGGGGCATAAGCCCAAGTTTTGTACGGCATTTATGGATCCAAATTTTGTAAAGTTTTTGAAACACTCTGATGATATATATACAGCGATATTTGATGTGATGTGATAGATGTATCAAATGTATGATGTTTTTGATGATTAAAATTTTATTGTATTGAATGATTAATGTGCCAATCCAATGCTTGATTAGCTAATGAGTCAGCAAACCAATTGTCAGCCCGAGGAATATGAATGAATGTTAAAAAATGAAATGACCTTTGTAACAAACGTACCCTCAAGAACAATCGTAATAAAAATGGATCTCGTACCCGATAAGTGTTGTTCAACTGCGACACCACCAGCTGAGAGTCCAAGAAAACTACCAACGAATCAACACCCAAAGATATTGCCTCTGAGAGTAGATGAACGACTGCAGTATATTCTGCTATATTATTGGAAGCAGGACCAATGCAGACCCCTCTTGATACCAACAGCTGACCGGAAGGATAATGAAGCACCCAAGCCGTGGAAGCTAAGTTCCGGGTGTGTCTACTAGCACCATCGGCGAAACCAAAATGACTCATGACATCAACACAACCTGCCAAAGCAGATCAAAAAACATCACCATCTCATCAAAAATCGAAAATCAAACAGATATGTACAAAACAAAAACTACTATATACAAAGCAAAATGCCAGGCGAAAGCCTAGGCATAATACTTCTTCAAATAGAGCCCATTTCGGGGCTCCGGCAACTCATTCCCTTCGAAGTCAACCAAGGTATACGCTCCTTTCTTAAGGACCTTCTTGACGATATAGGGGCCATACCACATCGATTTAAACTTTCCTGCCCCTAAGGCATCTTTTTCTTGGGCATAGACCAAAACAAGGTCACCTTCGGAAAAGACCCTAGGCTTAACTGCCTTATCGTACTGGACTTTGACTCGGTTTTTATGCGCTTCGTTCAACGTGGCGGCATCTCGACGCTGCTCATCAAGATGTTCCAGATGAAGAAGCCGCTCTGCCAGACTAGAAGTGTCGGGAAGAAGCTCAACAGCCAGTTTAAGGGAAGGAATCTCGCATTCAATGGGAAATACGGATTCCACCCCGTGGACTAACTGAAACGGAGTAAAGCCAGTTGCAGTTTTCACTGACGTCCTGTATGCCCAAAGTGCGGGATATAGCATAATATGCCAGTTGGATCTATGTTTATCAATTGTCCTTTGAAGAATTGTCTTCAAGGATTTATTCACGGCTTCCACTTGCCCATTGGCCTGAGGATAATATGGAGATGAATGCTCTTGCCGGAAACCCAATTTGAGAGCCAACTCAGCCATCATACTATTCTGAAAATGACTGCCATGGTCAGTGACAATCTCTCTAGGTATACCAAAACAAGCGATAACTTGGTTGAAAAGGAACAAAGCTGCAGTCTCACCGTCGTTCCCAAAAGTAGGCATAGCCTCGACCCACTTCGTAAAGTAGTCTACTGCTACGATAATGTACTTGTGACCTTTTGCCGAAGGCGGGTTACAAGTAGTAAAATCAATACCCCACTTTGTAAAGGGTCCGACAGTAACGACTGGAAAAAGCGGAGCTGGATGAGCGTGCATTTTTCGAGTATAAACCTGACAAGGATGACACTTTTTGACCGATTCAATACAATCCTTGAAAATCGAGGGCCAAAAGTATCCTGCACGCAAAATCTTTTGAGCTGTAGCAAGCCCAGATAAATGACCCCCACAAGCTCCACTGTGAGAATAATTAAGCACAGCCTCGGCTTCTTCGAAGGTTAAGCAGCGTCTTAGGATTGAATCAACCCCTCGACGGTACAAAGCGTCACCAATAATCAAATAGTTCTTGGCCAAGTGACGCAACTTACGTCGCTCATCCTTCGAAAAAGTTGAGGGAAACTTCGCAGTCTGGAGATATACAATGATATCCCCGTACCAAGGATCCTGTGGAGAGATCAGAAAAAAGTGTTCATCCGGAAAGGACTCATCATAGATCATCTCTTCCCCACAAGGCAACTCGGAGATCAATTCCGCAAAAACTAATGACTTCTTGGATTTGGCAGACATGAACTCGAGATCAAATTCTTGTAAAATCACAATTCATCTATTATATTTGCCCCCAATCACTCGCCTGCTGAGGACAAACTGGAACGGATTGGCAGCTTCCAAGACATAAGTTTTTCGAAGAATAATGTAATGTCATAGTCGCTGCACAGCATGAACTGCTGCTAAGGCTAACTTTTCTATCGAGGTGTATCGCAGTTCAGGTCCTACCAGTCCTCGACTAAGGTAGTAAATAACATGCTCTACACGAGCATCATCCTCCTTAACCAGAACCATACCAATGGTAGATTCTGCTGTAGCCAGATACAAAAGAAAATCTCTGCTATAATCGGGTGGAATCAGTAAAGGAGCAGAGGTCAATGCCTTTTTCAAAGCATCGAACGAGCGTTGAGCATAGTCGTCCCAAATAAAAGGAACTCCTTTCTTCAACAGTCTCATATATCCCTTTGTAATCTCAGCATAATTGACGATAAACCTCCGAAGAAAATTAGACTTCCCTTGGAGACTTTGAAGCTGACGGATTGAAGACGGGGGAGGCAACTGAAGTATTGCCTCAACCTTGAAGGGATCTACCCTTATCCCTTCCCTAGACACAATAAATCCCAACAGCCGACCGGATGCAACCGCGAAAATGCACTTGTTCGGATTCAATCGAATTTTATAAAAACGACATCTATCAAATATTTGCCGGAGGTGACCTGGATGATCCATTCTCTTTCGAGAATGAGCAGCTAGATCATCTAAGTATGCCTCGATAATTTTCTTGATGTCGTGGAAGGCGTAAGACATGGCCCGCTGAAAGGTAGCTCCAGCATTTTTAAGGCCAAAAGGCATTTTCTTATATGCAAAAGTACCCCAGGGACAAATAAAAGCAGTCTTATGTTGATCTTCTGGACGGATAGTAATTTGATTATAACCAGAGAAACCGTCCATGAAGGAGAAAATCTCGTTATCGGCACACTCGTCAATAATCTGATCGATGAAAGGTGTGGGGTAATTGTCTTTAGGACATGCCTTATTTAGGTCCCTGAAATTGATGCACACTCGAATCGTTCCTTGCTTTTTATCTACCGGAACGGGGTTTGAAACCCATTCAGTCAGAGGAACTGGGAAAATGAATCCCGCCTTAAGCAGCTTTTCAACTTCAGCTTTGATAGCTGCTGCCTTCCTAGGATTAACCGGACGAAGTTTTTGCCTGACCGGCTTAGCGTTTGCATACGTCTTGATCTCATGCTGGACGATAGATGGATCGATGCCAGGCATTTCCTCATAAGACCAAGCAAATACATCCCTATACTCCTTGAAGAGCTCGGTATAGATTTGAATCTCCTCACGGGAACACTCAGCTCCAATGAAGACATTCTCGATAATGTTGGGATCCCTGGAGATGTTCACCGGGATAGTAGGAGAGATCACAGCCATGTTTCCTTCAGCATATACCTGTGTTGGTGCCAAAGGGTTCAAGACTGGGTGAACAGGACCAGGAGACTGAGGACTTGGAAAACTTGTTTCGACTTCGCTCAAGTCAGGTAGGAAGTAAGACCGATGATGCAAGTCATCCCACGGTCTCTCTACACCTGTCATCGCTTCCAGGATGGCCTCTTCAGATGGAAGAGTGGTATCTAGACAATCTTGGGCAGAAGAAGAAGTAAGCGTCCAAGCCGGAGCCACATCACCATCCAACTCTTCCGGTGAAAGAGGAGCTGGATCAGATTCTGCAGTGTCAACAATAGACTGATATGCAATCTCAGCTGCAGAAATCGGGAATGCCATTCCACCCACTTGACCTTCCTCTAATGTGGCAGTAGGAGAAGGTAAGGTCCAAGGGTCCGAAAAATAATGAGTTCAAAAGAACTCTCTTCGAAGGGGAGCCTTGGAGGATGAAATAGCATTAATATGAACCTTAGGAGGAGGAAGATCAAAAGTACCCATCAAGGAGGAATACATTCCAACTCCTAAATTCTCAACAGGCGCCTTAGTATTATCCAACTTAGGAACAGATGAGTCAGAAGGCGCATCCAGGTCTACAGGAGGACAGTCCAGTTGATCCACTGTGACAATCCTCCCTTCGTGGGGGAAACATACAATTCGAAATAGTGAGGATGCAATGGCATCCATCTCATAAATCCAATTCCTCCCCAACATAAGGTTGTAGTCCAAGGCTGCATCCACTACCTCAACCTCTATGTTAACGGTTTTGCCCCCAACACAGATGGGCAAAGCCGGGACAATACCATGGGGTCTGTGAGAATGACCATCGAATGCAGTAAGAACAGTGCTAGATGGAACAGCTTTGAGAGATCCAAGTGTCTTCCAGCATGCGAGAGACATCACACAAGTAGAAGCACCCTCATCAACAACCGTTCGAAAGATATTGGTCTTCTGATACGATGATTTAATATGGAAAGCCATGTGATAAGGAAGTCTCTTCTTAAAATTATTCATATCAAAAGTAATCAGAAGAGAATTTTTCGGATCAATAGCCCCAATGGCAGCGAGCAAAGCACTGCGCTGAGCCAGACAGGACTGGAGTACCTCTAAAGCTGACATAGCACAAGGACTCTGCGCCAGATCTTCTACAATCGAGTAGTTCTGGGCAGCCCTCGCGTTCGGATTAATCTTTGACCGCTTAGAAGATGCTTTGGGCATCCGAGGCATAGACTCGACAGTTGGCTTCGTTATGTGAAGCGGCTCAGTAGCATCAGGAACTTCCTTAGCTTTCGAAGATTCCTCTCTGCCATAATCACGGGATCTCGTAGCGACATCCACGTGAGCACTCATCATAAAGATGTTCGATGGAATTTCCCCTTCTTGGGTACCTCCAGAGGAAGCCCCAGGATTTTGGTTCGCGCCAACAACTAATTGCTGCCCTTGGGGAAAAGGGTTTGTTAACACAGCCTGGGAACTAGAAGAACCCTGCTGGGCTAACAAGCGCTGCGCATCCTGAATTTTAGGGCAAAGGTGTGTAAGATGGTCTCCAGCACACAGCTTGCATGGAAACTTCACTTTTCTTTTCTCCTTTTGACCCTCACCAACATGCTCGTTGGTTTTATTCGCATTACCCTTCCCATTCTTGCCCTTCTTCTTGTTATTTCGTCCCTTCTTCTTCCCATCGGATTGTTGATTTCCTTTGGGCTCAGAAGTTTGGACAGCATTAATGGACAAAGACTGGGAAGGTGATGAATCAGCAGGCACAGCCTAACCAGAAGGAGCAGCTTGTAAAGACAACTGCTGCAATTGAGAAAGCAGACTGGCTGCACCACTATTGACCGATCCGACAAGCCCGTCACCATGCGGACCAGGTTTAGGTTTCGAAAAATCCAATTTGGAGCGAGGAGCATTGGGTAAATACTTATAAAGTACCCTAGACTGAGAATAGATCAGTTCTAACTGTTGGGCCCTAAAGATGGCCTGCTCCTCGGAAAATACCCCAGATAGGGATACATCCTTTGAAATGTCTGACTGCAGAGATTTCAAAAACCACTCGAGAAGGAATTCACCTGGAATGTGGGCTTTGATAAGCCTCTTCCTTCTCCTCCATTCCTGAATGTGATCAGAAATGTGAGTTGCCTCATCCTGCTTAAAATTAGCCAGGAGTTCGGTCCCAGCCTCATATCTGACAGGCAACTGAAAATGGTTAAGAAATGTGACAGCCAGTTCCCCAAATGTAGCGAAACTGCCCCGAGTGAGCTCTATATACCATTTGGCAGCATTTCCAGTTAGGGTGCGTTGAAATAATCTCAATCTAATCGAGTCATCGATCAGAGAGTTCGAAGAGCACCATAAGTGGAAAGTGGTGATGTGGTCCGCCGGATCTTCACCATTCTTACCTTCAAACTTAGGAATGTCTGAAGGAAGTTTGGTTGGAACCGGAGGCCACCCCGAACTATAACGAATCGGGTCATTAGTTAACTTCGACAAATCTGGCATGTTTAACGTTGCCAGAAATGGTAAGCGAGGCGGAGCCTGAGGATTCCATCCTTGATGGGATGGATTCCCAACATTTTGAAAAGAATAGCCTGGATTTGATGAGGCACCAGGCTGCCAGAAAGGACTCGTAGAAAACAGAGAAGAACCTCCTCCCCACGCCGAGTTACCAAAACCCAGACCAGTTCCCCCCGCTGAAGTGTTAAATGAAGAAGAGAGCCCCTGATAGGGGTTCCATGCATTAGACAAAGGAGAAAAGGTCTTATAAGCACTCGAAGAAGGGAAAGAAGCATTCCCTTGATGACCTGTGAAGAACTGATTCCCTGCCCCTGCCGTAGTAAACACAGGATTCCATCCTGTAAAAGTAGTCGAACTTTGCCCCCCAGACCAAGGGTTGAAACTCTGGGTCTGGGACGTAAACGGAAACGACCCTAAAGAAGGATTGGAACTGGGAATGTGACCAGTCCCAAAGGGGAAACCCTGGAACGAAGCTGATCCACTAGCCATGTTAGACATGGGCGTAGATCCAGCTGAAGCAGCAGAAAAGGTAAAAGAGGGATTCCCACTGGAGGGCATCCCTGAACAAAAGGGACCAGAATGAGAAGCATATGCTTGGGTGAATCCAGAGCCAAACATAGCAGTGCTAGAAGCAATCGAAGATGAAGCAATAGTGCCCCCTGCTTCAGCAGAAGCAGGAGTCTGAATGCCTGCAGCACTCACGGTAGAGGCCGCGTTCCCAGTCGTGGCCATCGAAAGATAAGAATGATACGGAAGATCCGGCGGTCTCTCAGAATCTGGTCCGATGTACTGAACAACAAACGGATAATCAGGAGGAAGAGGGGATGGACCTGTAGCTAGAGGCTCAGGTATATCTTCTATCTAAAAATCTTCTTCCTGAGGAAATAACACTCGCGAGGTGAGCGGAACGCTCCTCTCGGAACCGACACCGGAATCAGCTACGAAACCTTCAGACCTTAGTGGAGGATCTCTCTCCACAGTGTCAGAATCCACAGGGTGGTAACCACCTGCTAAATCGCTCCTACGCCTTCTCGAAGAAGGCTCAGTACTCTCAGGAGATAACCCCCGGATTCTCCTCGAACGTCGAGGCGCTTGATCAGCCACTTTTATAAATTTTATTTAATTAGACTCAAAAAAGTGAAAAGCTAGGAAAGCTAGGAGAAAAGAGCACTCACTAAAATAAAAAATCCCTGAGATACAGCAAGCAAACAGCCTCCAAGTATTTCTGCTCCGGGTGATGAGGACCGGACACCAAAATACAAGCAAGCGAAAAATAGGACCTCCCGAAAGCAGTCTGGGATGATTAGGGCCCAGAACAACTAGCGAAGGTATCAGAAACAGTTACGCCGACCTCCTAACGACAGCCTTTGCCGGCACAAGCACCCAAGCTTCGCAAGGGCACCCCCCAGAAGTACTGCTGAAAGTGATGCGACGTCTGCCTCAGGTGCCACGGGTATTCCCTCCCATAGTCACCTGTGTGGAACCTAGGAGTGGCAACTATGGACACCAATCCGTATCAGAAGCTGGGCGGAACGGTCTTGAGGTCAGATTCAGCTAATCGGAGGGGGGGTATCCCTCTTCTTAACCTTCACTTCCCCTCGTGCTTGAATCTCATATGAGAGCTTTCCCAGTCCACCTCACGGAGTTGGATTTCGCTCAATTAATCAACTTCTATGTTTGTTTGAGCGGCCTTGGAGAGTTTACTCTCCACTCACCTATTCCAAGGCCCTACAACCTGGCTAGTTGGTGATTGACACTTAGTAAAACTTTGCTAGTTGATTTTAGATTAAATCGCTTATTTTAAGGGCTGTTATATTAAGTCACAAGGATATGGAGATGAAACGTATGGTGTTTTTGACGCAAAAGAAATTAATAAAAACTTAACTACATGCACATGCAGTTCTTGTCTTTCGATGAAAAGTAATCTCTATACAGGTTCTACGAGACTAACAAATTGTATTTTTCTTTTCAAATTGCAAACCCACACTCACAAAAACTAAGAAGCTAACTAAATGCTGAAATGCACCTAATGCAAATCACTACAAGCATGCCAATTCTAAGATGCAAGAAATCTCTTAAAACAAAGTGAAATTTCCCAAAAAGCTCCTTCAGTTTTAACTCCTTTTGATGGCCCAAAAAGCTAGTTCTTGAAAACAAGAACTCTTAATATAAGACACCAAAATGCTCAAAAACAAGAAGAAGAAATCAAACGAAAATTCCTCCTCAAACTCAAGCCAAAAACCAAAAGATAAGAAACTTCACTAAAGCTCCAAAAGATATGGCAAAACGAAAATGAAAATGCAACAACAAAAACAAAAAAAAGCCACAATGTTTTTTGAGTTTTTGAAATGAAAAAACAAAAAGCAAAACAAATGTTTTTTGAACTTTTTTTTTTATAAAGCAAGAGCTCGAAAAGACTAAGCACAAACTATCAAAATCCAAACCAAACAAGACTGACTTTCAGGCACAAACTTCAACAATGCTCCCAAACCTTATAAGGCTAACAATAGCAAGATCAATAAAAGCAAAGGAAGACCAGAAAACTCAGCCACTCAGCCTAGACAAATAGTGCAAAACTCGTTGCAAACAAAGACTCCAAAGAAGCAAGAAAAGCTCTTCGAAAATTGCAACAAAACCTAGCCTATGGAACTCAAAGAAAACCAATCAAAAACAAAGCGAAAATCGCAATGCAAAGCACAACACAAAGATAGGAGCGAGTCAGTGAGCAGAAGCTCTCTGTTCTGATAAAGCAGAACAGCCAAGAATGCTCAGAAAGCGATCTTGGAACTCAATCCAGAAGCGCCAGCACCAACAAGAACACTTTGCCAAAAAGACTAGTTTCCGAACAAACGAAAGAGAAAAAATACTTGAAACCACTTCCTTCACACTCCAGTAAGTACAGAGACACTGTAGACACAGGCCTCCAGAGCCAGAAAGGACCAAAAAGTCAATAAACCCAAAAATTCAAAATCTGCCTAGGTATACGCGACCTTACAGTTATGCAACCAGCGTGTATACGCGTCTGTGTTAAGGGAAACTCACGTATACGCGGGTCCCTTTAGAAAAACTCGCGTGTATACGCGACTGTGTGCAGAAAAAAGAGCGTATACAAGGAAAGATAATGAAAAACAAAAAGGACAAGCCTGGGAAAAAAAACCAGGACTTCAGACTGACTGCAAGAAAATCAACTGGACTGCAAATGAAAGTTAAAACTGCTGGGATCCTACCAAACAGCTGAAACCACCCAACAGGAGAAACACAAGAATGTGTTCCCCAGCGGAGTCGCCAGTTCTGTTTCGGGGAAATCTCACCCTAGAGGTTGGTTGGGGTACAACCTCCACAGAACAGGGGCACGCTACTTAACAGAGACTCACACAATCATGCACGTTCAGAAAAACTAAATAGAGTAGAATGGGAAATTTACCCGTGGGTCCTACGGTTGAAGTAGATCCACGTGGAGTCCAAACTCCCTGCAACCGTCCTTCCTTCTTAACCTGAAATACAAGAAGAAACCAGCACAAAGGACAAGTTGTACAACATATGTCTACTCTAAATGTTAGTGAGATTCATATAAAACATTAAATAAATCATAATGAATGCTTGTATAACAAATATTCTCATACATATAAGCATACACTAACACGTTTATTTCGGGAACAACATGATACTTCTGTATTAAAAATAGCATGTACAAAAGTAATCAAGAGGAGAGATCACCTGATCCTTCCAAGGCCTTCGCAGACCGTCGTCCGGATCCGTCCATCCCTTGCCTCACTAAGTCTCCTTCCAAACTGGTGCATACAAGATAACATATAAAGGGATGTGTATCTCAAGGAAACAAGGGTTTCCTATAATAAACTGGGAAAGTGCAGGAGGCACGGGGAATCAGACTTGGATAGGGAATACCAACAGAGTATAATATCAATAATTCTCTCTCTCCCTTAGGCCATACACATGAGGGCTTTTTATAGTCCCTCCAATTAGTTTCAACAGTTGGAAACAGTTGGCCACGGGCTGGGGTGGTTGAACTACCCGAGTAACCATCAACCCAGCGCGAAATTAGGGATTTTTTATATATTTTTTAATCATTTTAATGGCATACGCGGAAAAGTCTAGCTGAACTCGCGTATACACGCGGAAAAACATGGGCATAGTCGCGTATGAGGGATTTTACACTGTTTTTAAGTGAATTTGTCCAAGTCTGTAGGAATGGGTGCCCATAAAGCCATGAAGCAATCATGAATCATGTCAAAGTGAGAAATGATGCTATAAAAATGGGACTAGTCAAAATTGAGGGATACCCAAGGCATAAGCGTTGTAGAGGTGAGGTGGATGATGAAGACCCGAGTAGGGCCTTCCATGCCATCCAGAGAAACTTGGAGAGTTTGACTCGCCAAGTGCCTATGCATTAGGGGAATTTTGAGGTATAAAATGGGCCTCCTAAGGAAAATTTACAATCAAAATTCACTTTATGAGAACCAATCACATTTTAGGGGATGACATCATCCCTAGTGGTTGATGTGTCATTGCTTGGGTTAAAGGTACTTACTTGTCACATTTTTAATGTTGGATAAAAACTCATGGTTAACCATGGTAGTGCTCTAAGTACTTTTAAAGTCATAGAGTAAAGTACTCATAATAAATGTCATTTCACACTTTTTTAATAAAATATTATTATTGCCATTTCATATTGTTGAAAGAAATAATGCATATCTCTACACAATCTTCATGTCTTTACACACTTTTTAATAAATATTATATTTGTATATTTTCTTATATTTATTTTTAATTTATATATTGATCCCATTTTATTTAATATTACAATTTCAAATTATATATATATATATATATATATATGAAATAAAAATAAATAAAAATGTAACTTGTAATTTTAGGATAAATCAAATCTATAAATATTATTATTATAATATTAATAACAATAAAAAAATATTAAAATTAAAGAGAAAAATCATTTTAGTTTTGTATAATGAAAAAAGGTATGTTGAAAAAAATTATATTAGGTTCAACATAGTTTGGGGCAAAAAACATAAAAATTTAAATGTATATAAATCTTATATTATACTTATAAATATAAATTAAATCTATTTCAATACTTTTTTTTCTTTAATTTTACATATAATTCAATTCATTTTATTATGATTACATTAATATTATATATAATATTGTGAAAAATAGTCTAAATGATATAGAATATATATTATATTATTTTTATGTTAGAAATCAAATCAATTCAATATGTAATGTAAAATTCATACATAAAATAATTTATTACATTTATTATATTATATTACATTAGTTTTATATAGTACATTAATTACATGTTATTATACAATTTAAATAATACAAATTTTAATTATTAACATATTATATAATTAAGAATTTTTTAATTTATATTTATATTTTATTTTAAGTTATTTAAGTACAAAGGACAAATGCATTAGTTGTTGAATGATAATGACTTTTTCTTAAAAATCTCATTTTTATTATAGTCACATCAACATAATTTTTTTATTAATTTTATTTTGGTACAACTTTTGAATTTAATTTAACCATGGTTACATGGATTGTTGTGCAAAAAGTGAATTGAAAATTTATAAATGTTATTTTATTGGTTTAACTATTATTTTATTATTTCCTTAGGAGGCTCATTTTAGACCTCAAAATTCCCCTAATGTTTGTAGTAGAAGACTTACCAAAGGCTATCTAGAGATGGGTAGTCGGTGTACCACGAGAATGGGTGTGGTCATTCCACCGTGCAGCGACTGCTATTATGTTCTATAGGAACATGAATGTTGGGCAGGGATCACAAGATTAGATATATAGATTTTACTGGATGATTGTAATATATTTTTTATATTGAACATGATCAGGCATAAGCCCTAATTTTGTAGGACAGATGGGTCCAGATTTTGTATATTTTGAACACTCTGACTATATATAGCGGTTTTTATGATGTGATGACTCAAACGTATAAAAAATGAGTAGTGTATTTGATATATTGATCTAAATTTTGAATGATGAATATGCCAATCAATTGCTTGATTAACCAATAAGTCTGCCATCTAATTATCAACTCGCTAAATGTGAATGAATGTTATAAATTGAATTGATCTCTCTAAAAAATGTACCCTAAAAAACAATCCGTGGAAAAATGGGTCTCGAACCCGATATGTGTTGTTCAACTGCGAAACCACCAGCCGAGAGTCCAAGAAAAATACTAACAAATCAACACCCAAAGATATTGCTTTTGAGAGTAGATAAACTACTACAGTGTATTCTGCTACGTTTTTCGAAGCAGGATCAATGTAGACACCTCTTGAAACCAACCACTAACTAGATGGATAATGAAGTACCCAAGCAGTAGAAGCCAGGTTTCAAGTATCTCTACTAGCACCATCAGCGAAATCAAAATGACTCATGACATTGAACACAACCTACCAAAGCAGATCAAATGCATCATAATCACATCAAAAAATGAAAACTCAGGTACGTAAATATATATATATATATATACAAAAAGTAAGATGCTAGGCCAAAGCCTAGGCATAATACTTCTTTAAATAGAGCCCACTTTTGGGCTTCGTTAACTCATTTCCGTCAAAGTCAACCAAGGCATAAGATCCTTTTTTAGGACCTTTTTAACGATGAATGGGCCATACCACATACATTTAAACTTGCCTGCTCCTAGGGCATGCTTCTCTTGGGCATAAACCAAGACAAGGTCTCCTTCAGAGAAAACCCTAGGTTTGACCGCTTTATCACACTGAACCTTTATCTATTTCTTATGTGCCTCATTCATCGTGGTGGCATCCCAACGTTGCTCATCGAGATGTTCCAGATGAAGGAGACGTTCTTCCAGACTGGAGGTGTCAGAAAGAATTTCAACTGCTAACTTAAGAGAAGCAATTTCACATTCAATGGGAAAGATAGATTCCAACCCATAAGCTAGTTGAAATGGAGTAAAACTAGTTGTAGTTTTGACTGACATTCGATATTTCAAAAGCATAAGATACAACATAATGTGTCAATTAGATCAAGGTTTATCAATTGTTCGTTGAAGAATTGTCTTCAAGGAATTTTTTATGGCTTCCACCTGCCCATTGGCTTGAGGATAATAGGAGGACAACTGCTCCTGCCGGAAATCTAAGTTTAGAGCCAATTCAGCCATCATGATGTTCTCAAAATGACTGCCATGATCAGTGACAATCTCTTTTGGAATACCAAAGCGAGAAATGAATTAATTGAAAAGGAAAAGAGTTGTTGTCTCACCATCACTCCCAAAAGTAGGCATGGCCTCGACCCACTTTGTGAAGTAGTTTACGGCTACAATAATGTACTTGTGACCTTTAGCCGAAGGCGGGATACAAGTAGTATAATCAATACCCCACTTTTTAAAGGGGTCGACAGTGATGATAGGAAAGATCGGAGTTGGATGAGTGTGTATCTTTCGAGTATAAACCTAACATGGATGACACCTTTTGACTGATTCCATACAATCTTTGAAAATTGAAGACCAAAAGCATCCTGAACGCAAGTTTTTTTGGGTTGTAGCAAACCCAGATAAATGAGCATCACAAGCTCCACTGTGGCAATCATTCAGAAAAACCTCAGCTTCTTCAAGATTTAAGCACCGCCTAAGGATTGAATCAACCCTACGATGATATAAAGTGTCACCAATGATCAAGTAATTTTTAGCCAGGTGACGTAACTTACAGCGTTCATTCTTCGAAAAAGTAGAGGGAAACTTCGCAGCTTGATGATATACTATGAGATACCCATACCAAGGATCCTCTGAAGAAATGAGAAAAAGATGTTCATTCGGGAAGGATTCATCATAAACCAACTCTTCTCCACAAAGCAACTCAGAAATCAATTCCGCAA
This sequence comes from Pinus albicaulis, assembly GCA_034641835.2. NCBI lineage: Eukaryota > Viridiplantae > Streptophyta > Pinopsida > Pinales > Pinaceae > Pinus > Pinus albicaulis. Next base: position 827,538,368 of record CM076581.1, on the reverse strand, counting down.
AAACCAATGATTTTTTGGATTTGGAAGACATGAACTAAAGATCAAATTCCTGTAAAATCACAATCCATCAATTTTATTTGTCCCCAATTACTCACCTAATGAGAACAAACTAAAATGGTTTGACTGCTGCCAAAACATAGGTTTTTCGAAGAACAATATAATGTCTGAGACACTGCATAGCATGGACAGCTGCTAAAGCAATATTCTCTATCGGAGAGAACCAGAGTTCAGGTCCTATCAAGCCTTGAATAAGGTAGTATATAACATGCTCTGAAAGAGCATCGTCTTCCTGAACCAGAACCATTCCAATGGTAGATTTTGCTGCTGCGAGATACAAAAGGAAATCCCTACTATAATCAGGTGGACTCAGTAGAGGAGCAGAGGTCAATGCTTCTTTTAAAGAATTGAATGAGTTTTGAGCAAAGTCATCCCAAAAGAATGGAACTCCTTTCTTTAATAATCTCACAAAACCTTTCATAATCTCGGCATAATTTACGATGAATCTCCGTAGAAAAATAGTTTTTCCTTGCAGACTTTGAAATTGACAAATTGAAGACGGGGGAGGAAACTGAAGTATTGCCTCAACCTTGAAGGGATCTACCTGAATCCCTTCCATAGACACAATAAATTCCAACAACCGACCGGATGTGACCGTGAAAACACACTTGTTCTGATTCAACCATATTTTTTAATGCAAACATCATTCAAATACTTGATAGAGGTGAGAAGGATGATCAATTATCTTACGAGAACAAGTAGCTAAATATCCAAGTATGCCTCGATAATATGTTTGATGTCGTGGAAGGCATAGGACATAGCTCGCTGAAAAGTAGCTCCAGCATTTTTAAGGCCAAAATGCATATTCTTGTAAGAAAAGGTACCGAGGGACAAATAAATGTAGTCTTATGCTAATCTTCAAGATGGATAGTAATTTGAATATATCCAGAGAAACCGTCCATGAAGAAGAAAATCTCATTTGCCACACACTCATTGATCATATGATCTATAAACGATGTGGGGTAGTTTTCTTTAGGACATGCTTTATTTAGGTCCTTGAAATTTATCCAAACTCAAATTTTTCCTTATTTCTTGTCCACGGGAACTAGATTCGAAACCCATTCTATCAAAGGAACAGGAAAAATGAATCCCACCCTAGGCAGCTTCTCCACCTTAGCTTTGATAGTTGCTGCCTTCCTAGGGTTGACTAGACGAAGCTTTTTCCTGATAGGCTTAGCATTTCCATACACCTTGATCTCATGCTAGACAATAGATGGATATATACCCGAAATTTCCTCATAAGACCAAGCAAACACATCCCTAAAATCTTGAAAGAGATCGATATAAATTTGAACCTCTTCAGGGGAACATTCAGCTCCGACGAAAAAAATTTCTATAATGTTGGGATCTTTGGAAATGTTCACCAAGATAGTAGGAGAAATCATAGCCATGTTCCCTTTAGTAAAAACCTACGCTGGTGCTAAAGGGTTCAGGACCGAGTGAACAAGACCAGAAGACTGAGGGCTGGGTAGCTTGATTCCACTTTGCTCAAATCTCGTAGAAAGTAACACCAATGATGCAAATCATCCCACGGTCTCTCTACACCATTCATTGCTTCCACAATGTCCTCTTCAGATGGAAGAGTGGTATCAAGGCAATCCTGGGTTGAATATGAACTAAGAGTCCAAGCCAGAGCCACATCTCCAACCAATTCCTCCGGTGAAAGAGAAATTGGAATGGACTCTACAAAATTAACAATAGAGATATAATAAATCTCAGTTGTAGACATTGGAAATGCCATTCCACCCACTTGACCTTCTGCTAATGTGGAAGTAGGAGAAGGTAAGGTCCAAGGGTCTGAAAAATAACGAGTTCTGAAAAACTCTCTTCGAATGGGAACCTTGGAGGATGAAATTTCATTGAAATGAACTGAAGGAGGTGGAAGATCAAAAGTACCCATCAAAGAAGAATAAATTCCAACCCCAAATTCTCAACTTGTGCCTTGATATCATTCACCAAAGGAAAATTTAAGTCAGAAGATACATTCTGATCTATAAGAGAACAATCTAGTTGGTCAACTACGACAATTCTCCTTTCGTGGGGGAAACAAACAATAAGAAGTAAAGAGGATGAAATGGCATCCATCTCATAGATCCATTTTCACCCCAACAGAAGGTTATAGTCTAAGCTTGCATCGACTATCTCAACTTCAATATTAACAGTTTTTCCCCCAACACAGACGGGAAAAGTCAGAACAATACCATGTGGCCTGTGAGAATCATCGTCAAACACACTCAGAAGAGTGGCTGATGGAACAACTACAGGAGATCCAATAGCCTTCCAACATGCAAGAGAAATTACACACGTGGAAGCACCTTCATCAACGACCGTTCAAAAGATATTTCATTTTGGATAACTCGATCTAATACAGAAAGCCATATGATGAGGGAGTCTCATTTTAAAATTAGACAAATCAAATGTAATCATAAGAGAGTTCTTTGGATCTGTAACCCTAATAGTAGTGAGCAAAGCACTTCACTGAGAAGGAGAAGACTGGAGCACCTCTAATGCAGACATAACATAAGGAATCTGAGCCAGATCTTCTACAATGGAGTAGTTCTAAGTAGTCTTGGCATTTGGATTAATTATCATACGTTTTGAAGATGCTTTCGGCATCCAAGGTATAGGCTCAACAGTAGGCTTCATAATATGAAGTGGTTCGACACTATCAGGGGTACCCTTAGCTTTTGAATACTTAGCTTCACCGTAATCATGATATATCGTAGAGATATCTATATGAGAACTCATCATATATATTTTTGACGAAATTTTCCCTTCTAGGCTACCCCCAGAGGGAGCCCCAATATTTTGATTTGCACCAAAAATAAATTGTTGCCCTTAGGGAAAAGGGTTTGTTAGCACAGCTTGGGGACTGGAGGAACCCTATTGAGCTAACAAGCATTGTGCATCCTAAATTTTAGGGAAAAGGTGCATAATATGGTCTCCAGTGCACAACTTGCATGGAAACTTTACTTTCATCTTATTGTCCTTTTGACCCTCTCCAACATGATCATTGGTTTATTTTGTATTCCCCTTCCCATCCTTTCCTTTATTTTTGTTATTCTGTCCCTTTTTCTTCCCATCGAATTGTTGATTTCCTTTCAGGTTAGAATTCTGGACATCATTAATTGCCAAGGACTAAGAAGGAGCTGACAGTGAAGGCACAACTTGACCAGAAGAAGCAGATTGTATAGACAACTACTGCAATTGACTAAGAAGGTTAGCTTCACCTCTATCGATCAAACCAATAATCCCATCGCCATGTGCATCGGGTTTAGTTTTGGACAAGTCCAATTTGGAGTGAGGAGCATCCGACAAAATTTTATTAAGGACTCCAGATTGAGAATAAATCAGTTCTAATTATTGAGCCCTAAAAATAGTCTACTCTTCACAAAATACCCCTGACAGAGATACATCTTTAGAAATATCTGGATGCAAAGACTTCAACAACCATTCTATAAGGAATTCATTCGGAATATGGTCTTTAATGAGCTTCTTACTTCTTCTCCATTCCTAAATATGATCAGAAATGTGAGTTGCCTTATCCTGTTGAAAATTAGCTAGGAGGTCAGTCCCGACGTCATAATGGACAGGTAACTGAAAGTGGTTTAAGAACATGGTAGCCAAATCTCCAAAAGTGGCAAAACTACCCCCAGTTAACTCAATATACCACTTGGTTACATTTCCAGTTAAGGTGCGTTGAAATAACCTCAACCTAATCGAATCATCAATCAGGGAGTTGGATGAACACCATAAATGGAAAGTGGTGATATGATCTATCGGATCCTCTCCATTCTTCCCTTAAAACTTTGAAATGTATGAGGTGAGTTCGGTGGGGACTGGAGGCCATCCCGAACTATACTGAATCATATCATTAGTCAATTTCGAGAAATCTAGCAAGTTTAACGTTGCCAGAAATGGTAAACGAGGAGGAGCTTGAGAATTCCAACCTCCATAGGAAGGATTCCCAACATTCTGAAAAGAATACCCTGAATTTTCTGAGGCATCGAGTTGCCAAATTTTTTTCGTAGAGAATGTTGGGCCATAGGAAAATCCTTGTGACCCAAGATTCAGAGAAGGACCCCCCCCCCCCGCCAAAACTTCGAGTTACTATAAACAAGACCATTTCCCCCCACTGAGGTAGTGAATGGAGAGGAAACCCCTTGATAAGGGTTCCAAGCATTTGCAAATAGAGAAAAGGCCTGAGAAGTACTTGATGAAGGGAAAGGAACATTCCCTTGCTAGCCAGTGAGAAACTTTTTCCTCACTCCCATCACTGTAAAAACAAGATTCCAACTTATAAAGGTATTAGAACTTTGGCCTCTAGACCATGGATTGAAACCTTGAGTCTGAGAAGAAAAAGGTAAAGGTCTTAAGGAAGGGGTCGAATGAGGTATATGCCCACTCCCAAAGGGGAAACCTTGAAAATAAGCTGATCCACTAGCCATAGAGGGTATGGGTGTAGATGCAGATGAAGAAGCAGAAAAGGAGAAAGAAGGAATCCCACTAGTGGGAATTCCAAAAGAAAAGGGACCAGATTGCAAAGCATGTGCTTGGGTGTGACCAGAGCCAAACATAGCAACACTAGAAGTGATCATAGATATAGCAATAGTGCCACCTCCTTCTACTGAAAGAGGGGTTAGAACACTTGCAGCACTCATAGCTGAAACCGTGTTCCTAGTCGTGGCCATCGAAAGGTGCGAATATGATGGATAAGGACTTGCAGGTTTCTGAGACTCGGGTCCAATGTATTGGATGATAAAAGGATGATTAGTAGGAAGAGGAGATGGAAGAGACTCAGGAGGCTGAGGGAATTCCTCTACTTCTACTTCTTCTGCAGGAAATAAAACACTCGAGATGAGTGAGGCACTCCTCTCTGTACTGACACCAACACCAGAACTACCCACAGAAACAACAAGTCATGACAGAGGATCTCTCTCCACTACATCTAAAAGCACTAGGTGAAAATCACTCCCCAAATTAATCCTCTACCTTCTTGAAGAAGGTTCAGTACTCCTAGGAGATAACCCACGAAGCCTCCTCGATCAACAAGCCGATCGGTTAGCCACTTTAAGAGATTTATTTTAGACTCAAAAAATATGTGAAGCTAAGAAATCTAGGAGCAAACAGCACACTTTAAAATTTTCCTAGGATACATCCAGACAAGCAACTCTTAGGTATTTCCGCTTCGGGTGATGAGGACTAGACACCAAAATACAAGAAATCGAAATAATAGGACCTCCCAAAAGCATTTGGGGTAACTACGACCCATGCCTACTAGATATGGTAACCAAAACAGTTACGTTGCCCTCCTAACAATAGCCTTTGCCAGTGCAAGTACCCAAGCTTCGCAAGGGCACCCTCCAAAAGTACTAATGGAAGTGATGCAATGTCTGCATCAGGTACCATGGGTATTCCCCCCCGCAGTCACCTGTGTGCTACCTAGGATAGGAAACTATGGGCACCAATCCATATCGAAAGTTGAACAGAATGGTCTTAGTTCAAGATTTAGTAAATAGTAGAGGGGGTATCTCTCTTCTCTACCTGCACTATCCCTCGTGCTTGACTCTCTACAGTAGAGCTTTCCTGGTCCACTTAACGATGTTGGATTTAGCTCATTAAGAAACTTATATGTTTAATAGTTTGAACAGCCTTGGAGATTTAACTCTCCACTCACCTAATCCAAGGCCCTACAACCTAGCTAGTTGGTGTATAATTAATGAAAATAATACAAAAACTACTAGTTTCTTTTAATTTATGTCGCTTATTTTAGATGGGTTGTTATTTAAGTCAAGGGTGCATGGAAGTGAAACTGATGGTGTTTTTAAGACAAAGAAGAAACTGATGAAAACTAAACTACATGAAAATGCAATGATTTCATTTCGATGAAGAGTGATTTATACATAGGTTCTATGAAACTAATAAACAAAAAATTTGTTTTCTTTTCAAACACTCACAACTCAGAAAATTATGAAAAAGACTAAAAAGATGCTTGAATGCACTTAATGCAAACTACCAATGATATGAAAATTCTAAGATGCTACTTCTAAAGAAGCAAAAAGGGAGTCTCTAAAAAAAACCAAAGTTTCAATCACTTTTTAATAGTCAAGAAGGCTAGTTCCAAATCAGAACTTTTGTGTATAAGAAACACCAAAATGAACTTGACATAAAAGAGATAAATCAAGAGTAGACGTCCTTCCAAATCAAGCCACAAACCGAAAACTAGAAACTTAACCAAAAGCTTCAAAATATGAGAAAGACACTGTAAACAAAGAAGGAAGAAAAAATCAATGGAAAACAGAAAATGTCTTTGGGCTTTTCAACTTATAAAAGAAAGAAAAGAGATTTCAAGAAGATAAATGAAACTTTATATAAACTGAATCAAGCAAACATGAACTCTAATCAAAAGCTTCAAGGTACTCAAGCCAACTGTGCAACTTTCGTAGCGGGGCTTATTCGAGCAAAAAGAAGAAAGAAACTCACTCAATCAACTTAGTATAATAAAATAATCTTGCAGCGAAAATCAACTCCAAAAAATCAAAAAGAGATCTTTGAAAATTCGCAACAAGAAAAGTCTATGAAATCAAGAAAAACAACTACACCAAGAAGGCAAAAAACAAATGCGAAGCAATGCATAAGGCCAAGAAGAGAAAACGAGTAAAATCTCGTTGTTCTGAATGTTTAGGACAACCAAGAATCTTTAGGGAAACATCTTGGTGCGCAAGCCGCAATTGCAAACACACAAAATAGAGATTTCACCAAATGGCTAGGTATTCATACAAGCAAGAGAGAAACAGATAGAAAATCACTCTAAACATAGTCCAAAGACCTTCAAGACACTACAGGAATAACTCAACACAGACAGATAGGAGCATAGGGGCTGAAAACTAAAATTTTCAAATTTTCCTAAGCATACGCGCTTTTTCAGAGAGAAACAAGTGTGTATACGCGACTGTAACAAAGGAAAATCACATATATGTGGGTCCCTTTGCAAAATAATAACATGTATACGTGACTATGTAAAGCAAAAACTGCGTATGTAAAAAAAGATAAGAAAAATAAATCAAGTCTGATCAAGAGACCAGGTCTTCTGTCTGACTGAAAAAGGACTTTATAGATGGAAAAAAGTGATAGAAACTGTTGGGAACATACAAGACAGATAAAACAACCCAAATGGGAAATCACAAGAATGTGATCCCCAGAGGAGTCGCCATTTCTGTTTTGGGAAATAATACCCTAAAGGTCTTGGGTTGACAACCTTCATAGATCAAGGGCATGCCATTCAATAAAGACTCACTTTAACCAAATACTATACTGAAAACTAGATATTATTAGTTGCAGAACTTACCCGAAAGTCCCTCGGTTGGTGTAGATCCTGCGGGGTGCGAACCTCCTACCACACTTTGTGCTCCGAAACTTGTAAATCCATAAAGAACGGACACAAAAACCTAGTTGTACAGCATATATAGTTCCTAAATGTTAGTTAAAACCATGCATAATATGATAAAAACAATATGAAACATTCAATTAATGATTATTACACATGTATAAAGCATCATAAACATGTAAACATCGGGAACAAGATGGTTCTTCTTATTATGAATGACATGTACAGTAATAAAAACATGGAGAGATCAGCTGAATCTTGCCACGGCCTTCAAGCATACCATCCTCTGGATCCGTCCAACCCTAGCCTCGCAAGAATTATTCCAAGTTGTGTGCAAAATAGATGTCATATAGGGTGATGAACATCTCAAGGAAACAAGGGTTTTCTATATATACCTGGGAAGAGCAGGAGGCACGGGAATATCAGACATGAATAGGACTCCAACAGATTATAATATATATATTTTTCTCTCTCCCTTAGGCCATTCCTTTAAGGGGCTTTTATACTCCCTCAAATTAGTTTCTGCAATTAGAAATATAACTCATCTCCCTGTATATTAGAGCTAAAGAGAGAAATATGAGTATCAACATTTTTCGCATTGGGTTATGTCACATTGCTGCATAGGATTGTTCGAAAGAAAAAGTGTACACAAACATATTTTTAGAAAAATTAGTGGTTGAAAAAGAAGGATCATATATGATTTCTTTTTTTATTGATTCAAATTCTTTTCTTTCGATATATCCCCATTTGAAATCTAAATTCTTCTTGATCATGGTCGGTAAGGGTAAGACAATTTGTGAAACTTTTGGGACAATCCTTTTGACAAAATTTATTTTCCCAAGGAATGATTTCATTGGTTTCTTGTTGTGTGGTAAATGTATTTCGGAGATCACCTTAATTATCTCTAGATCTATGCAAATTTTCTCTTTGGAAACAATAAAGCCTAGAAGCCTTCCTTCACTAAGGGAAAAACATGACCTTTTATGATTTACAGAGATTTCATATCTTTTACATATTTCAAATATTTGCTTTAAATTGTGAAAATGATTACTTCTCTTTTTCGAATAAATTTTAATATCAGCTCAATATACTACAACTATTTTTTTAATCAAACCTCTGAAATCGATGTCCATGGCTCTCTGGAAAGTATCTCCTACATTAATCAGTCCAAAAGAAATTTTTTGATTTGCATATATTTCCTATTTAGTTATGAATGTGGTCTTTAGCCTATCTTCTACATGTGCGAGGATTTGATTATAAGTTGAAAATCCATCTATAAAATACATCAGCTCAGAAAAAGTGACATATTGTAAAAATTGTTCCATTGGAGGCACAAAAAAGTTATCCTTCTTACATGTCTTATTAAATTTCGAAAATCTATACAAATGTGAATACTCAATTATTTTTCTAACAGGTACAAGATTTGAGACCCACTTGAAATCTATAAATGGAAATATGATTTTGGCTTTGAGAAACTTGTTTAACTCATTTTTGATCTGATTTTCCATGTTAGGATGAATGTTGCTAACTTTTTTTTAATGAGTTTTACATCTGGTAGCATAAGAATGGTATGTTGAATGATGGATGTGTGATAAATTTTAATATCATCATAATTCCAAGAAAATAAATATTTATCTATTTCAGTAGATGAATGAAGGAATACCTATCATCTTGTGTGATTTTGAGGTGTAAATTGATATTTTGAGTTTTATGATCAGATCCTAAGTTTTCAAATCTCAAAGTTGAACTTTGAAGTTTGCAATTAGTAACTGTTTTAAACCTGTATTTAAAATCATATGCGTCTTCAAGTTTAACTACATGCTTAGGTAAATAATTTTACTCAGTAGATCTATTCAACTGCTTATCATGCTCATCCTCATCAATGAATTGGTTAGAGTAACACCCTTTATATGTCAACAAAATTAGGATATCATTGTCATCATTAAACACACACCAACTGGTTATGTTGTCAGGAATGGAGGGGGAAAAATTTGATTCAATCGAAAATATGTCAGGGCTAAAATATTCAGGTTGAATAAGCTTAGAAGGAACATTGACTAGGAGATCAAAAATACCATTTTTTACCCTGGGATAGGAGCTATGTTGAATGCAATGAAGTGAGAAGTAATATTTTGAATCAAATATTTGTAGTGATTGAGGTGACTAGAAACATAATAAATGTTGTTTCTTACTTGTTTTATGACAATTTATGAGTAACCAAATACTTTGAGGTATTTGACATCAAGGATAATGGCTTTCTACAATCCTTGTACTATTTATTCATATTAAGCAATGTTATTGGTACATTCAAATTCTAATTTGCATGCAAGCATAGTGTTCTCTCCACCAAGGTTTCCCAGGATGCACTAGCTCCTGCACCATCATTAGATTTTTATCCATCAAGCTAAAGAGTCAAAAATAAATTATCATGCTTAATTATAGGTATATCTACAATATTAATATATTTAGATGAATCTGATTTAGAGAAAAAATAAATATGGGATGAAATGGAATCAGCTAAAAATGGAGATTTTCGTGTTGTAAAATTGCCAACGAAATATTCCGAAGAATAATTCCCAAGAATATTATTTGCAAATACTACTTGTTCATTTTACTCATCTAGATCAGTCACCAAATATTTAATATGCTTCTCCCTGTCCACCCGGATTTGATTGGGTTTTCCATTGTAGGGAAGCCACATGTGTGACCAATCAGTTACAAAGAAACCATGTAGTTTTTTAGACCAATCTCTCCTTAGAATAATACAATATACGTTAGGAATGTATACAACTAATATATCTATTAACCTTCAAGTTAGAAGATAATATTATTAAAAAATAATTTATTTCTTCTAATAATTTGACATTTTTTCGATCTAATTGAACAATCTAAACAACATATTTCTAAGGTGATATATTCAGATTGCTACAAACTGAATAGGGCATAATATTAGATGATTCACTAAAATCCACTAAACACTTGTGAAAATTTTTATTAAAAATTTCAAAAATCAAAATGAAAGGAGGTGTATGAGAATTTAATCAATCTGCAATTAGAATAGCATCGGAATAGTCGATTTTTCCTCAAGGATCATTTCGAGGCTTTCCTTTCCCTTTTGAGGCTTTTGTACTAACCACATTAGGTAATGGGGATGCAGGGACTACGTTCAACCTTTTGAGTAGGAATAGTTGTTGTTTCTTTAACTTACGAACCTCATACAATGAGATGTTGGATTTAATATTTTTACTATATTCTATAATGTTATACTCAATGGTATCAAATACTATTAAGATCTTATATGAAGAGGAATATTTAGAAGTAGTTAGGACATAATCAGAAGAAAGGTTACAAGTATTTTCAACTATCGGTTTTTCTTTAGTAGGAGGCGTAGGAGACTTCTATTTTTTATTTTATGAAGGAGCATCGACATGTCCATTAATTATTGTACTTACTAGTAGGGATTATTCCCCTTATTCTTAAATTTATAATGTAGTTAGAATAAAATCCCATAAACTGTGTGCTTCAACTAATTCCTCCACTTGTGATTATTCAGCAAACAAGGCTGATTATTCTTCTTCATCATGTTGATTGGATTCTACGTTGGATATAACAACATGAAGTTCTGATTGTGATGGCTGAGTATTTTTCAAAGGTTGGAAAGGCTTCTTCGAAGATTCAACCACTTGTTTCTTGATTTCTACCATTTCATTAGACATTGTTTTTAGGACCTTTTGTAATCCTTCCAAATCGAAAGGATATTCGGGAGATTTATTTTTGGATTCATATTTAAAAGTAAACATATTGGTTTTTCTTTCATCAAGAGCATTCTTCTTTTTTCAAGCAAGAATTATCTTTTCCATATATAGAGCTTCTTTCATGTTTTCAAGCAATATTGTTTTAGTAGCTCTCTCTATGAATATTTCAATATTAGAAGGAAGAGTCAAGATATATGATTTGATCTACACATCATCACCATTATTAGAAGTATCAGGAATTTTATTTAACAATTTATTAAATCTAGAGTTAAAATATTTAATCTTCTTGTTTGAATTAGCTTTGAGGTTTGATAGATCATTGATGAAATTGGTTATTCTGCAATCATTGCCAAATTTTGTTAAATAATATTGTTCAAATATATTCCAATTTGTAACTGAAACTCGTGGTAATGAGAAATACCACGACGACCCTTTGAAAGTATAAGGAAAAAGTATGCATATAAAATCCTCTTTGATGACCCCATTAAGGTTTATGGCCAACATAAAATTGTGAAGGTGTTTCTCTGAAGGCATCTCATCATGAGGATTATACTTGGGCAACCATCTATCAAGATTTTTAGGTAAATGATGGAGTGGTGGTGCCATTTGGATTGCCCCTGGGTTAGTCCAAGTTCTGTTTTTCATTCTGGGGATTCTAGGAATAGAGGAAGATGCAAATGATCCAGAGTCTAAAGATGATTGTGTGGATGAAGAAGTTTCCCCTATAGTATTATTGATTATTATAGCATGAGTTGATTGTGACTAAGGAATGTGAATGGAATGATTTATCAGATGAAAGGAAGAAGCAAGAGGTGGATTTGAATAAGAAGGATCAAATAAAGGAGCGTGAGGGGGGTAAGATGATGCAATATCACTAGTTATTGGATATAAAAGGGAGTTATTCCATGTTTCTCACTCTAGGATCGGGTCAACACACCATAAAATTGTATGGATGATGATAAATTCCTTTAGATAATTCACACTCAACAAGATTTTCTTCTAAAATAGAAATTCCTTCCAATATTTGGATCAAGGTCTGAACTTTAGGTGATTGATTCGAATTTTGACCAACTGATTTAGGAAGTGTCCTATGAGATTTTGTGGTTATTTGAACAACTTTAGATATAGGATTGGGAGATATTGAATGGGATATGGGGATTTTGAGAAGGATTAACTCTTTTGATGGACCTTTAATTTGGGATTAGAGCTTGTTGCCATTCATAGTCTGCATGCCATCCTTCTAGCAAGAAAATTGTTGAAGGATTGAGATTTTGTACCTCAACATCAAGGAAAACTACCCAGTCAAGAACTTAAAGTGGTTCCTTTTCCAATTAGAATGGTGGCTCCGACTGGGATTATAGGACCAATTTCCTTTAAGAAGAGTTATGAAAAATGGATGAAATAAATAAGTGTAAGCCTAATGGTGTAAATAGAACTAAGAATAAATAATAATAAACTTAAAATATATATCCTTGGAAAGCTTATCTATATATTTCACTTTAGAAAGATCTCACATTTCACATGACAATATAGATCATCAAGCCATTTATAAGGTTAAGAAAATTAGTGATAAATAATTAAATTAAATAGTTAATTTACTTAGTTATGAAATTCATTTCACTTATAAGATTTCATTTTTCATCCATATACTATAAGATTTCAATCACACATCAATAGCGATAAATGTATGATTTCTTGCAAAATATACATGATAAACACAATTAAATAACCATTCAACTCCTAAGTATAATAATAACACACATATAGTAGTACCCGATATATGATGACTCTTCTTATGAGAAAATGAGTAATGGTTCAAATTTCTATTAAAATCACTTCAAGCTATAATAGTGCAAACCAAAATATTTCTTGCAAAAATTCAGAACCCCTTCTTCATGTTAATGAAGGGGGATTTAGGTTTTAGTGAAATACAATTATAGTAAATCATAATAAAAGGTTAAACCAGTTTTAATAAACTACAATTAAAATAAAGTAACAAGACAATAATATATTTTGTTGCAACAACATGGCTATGATTGTGATGAATACTTCCCTCCCATATGGTGTGTTAGCTCACATATAACTATCATATGATTTAATTATGGGGGAGAACGAGGCTATATGTGCATCTATCCATTGAATATTATATCATTGAGTGTTGGTAGCATATGAGCAAACGTGTTGGATAAACACCTTAGGACTAACCATTGATTTATTTAACTAATAAATTCCAATGGAATTCTAAGTAAACATTTCAAAACTTCTCTATGTTCTCATCCTTCTTATTTGATAAATCTAGCCATGTTTTAGGAAATAACTTAACATCGGGAAAAGTCTCCCTGGGGAAATATGGAATTAGGCTAGTTTGCAGTAAATTGTCACTGATATATTTAGTGAGGTTGTTTGAGATGTCCCTGACACTAAATATCATCTTCTCTACATGTTTTAGTTTGATTTCCCACTCTTGGAAGGCTATCTCCTTTTGTGACTATTCAATTTTAGGGAGATCGACTAATCACCCTTCAGTATTATCTTGCCATATTATATAATCTGAGATTTTCTCCTCAATTTCCTCAAAGTATGTCCTCAAATCAGACAAATGATTCACCAATGTGTTTCTTTTTTGACATAAATTGTGAATAGTGGCTAATTTATGACATAATATAAAATATTGGCTAATTTAGTATAGAGTATTTAATTCACCTTATTCATTTTTAAATTCAACTATTTCAAGATTTGTCTTCAATTTTTCAATCTTTTTTTGCAGTCCTTGGATTTAATTATCCGAATCTTCAAATCGGATTCATGTTGAAACTTTAGGGAATTAAACTTGTTTTGAAGTTCTACAAGCTGTGCTTGCCACTTTTGAGCAATTATTTTTTTCTCATTCTCCAAACCTTGTTCAATGGGATAATCAAAATGGGAAAATTTGTGAATAGGATATATATATATATAGTTTTCTTATATTATAGGTTAGGAAGAGACAATTTTGTTGTTCAATTTTCTCCTTATCTTCTCATTCTCCTACTGAATGATGGCTAGTCTAGGGCTAGAGTGTTTTGAGCTAGTGTTTCGGGAAATAATACCCTAAAGGTCTTGGGTTGACAACCTTCATAGATCAAGGGCATGCCATTCAAGAAGGACTCACTTTAATCAACTTCTATACTAAAAACTAGATACTATTAGTTGCAGAACTTACTTGAAAGTCCCTCGATTGATGTAGATCATGTGGGGTGAAAACCCCCTGCAACACTTTGTGCTCCGAAACCTATAAATCCACAAAGACTGGACACAAAAACCTAGTTGTACAACATATATAGTTCCTAGATGTTAGTGAAAACCATGCATAATATGATAAAAACAATATGAAATGTTCACTTAACGATTATTACACATGTATAAAGCATCTTAAAGATGTAAACATCGAGAACAAGATGGCTCTACTTATAATGAATGACATGTACAGTAATCAAAACGTGGACAGATCACCTAAATATTACCACAGCCTTCGAGCATACCATCCTCCGGATCCGTCCAGCGCTAGCCTCACAAGAATTCTTCCAAGATGTGTGCACAATAGATTTCATATAGGGTGATGAACATCTCAATGAAACAAGGGTTTCCTGTATATACCTTGGAAGTACAAGAAGCACGGGAATATCAGACTTGAATAGGGCTCCAATAGAGTATAATATCTATATTTTTCTCTCTCCCTTATGCCATTTGTTTGAGGGGCTTTTATACTCCATCAAATTAGTTTCTGCAGTTAGAAGCAGTTAAGCCATGGGCTGGGGTGGTTGAATTACTAGAATAACCATCAAACCCACCTTTAATATAGGGGAATACCCATGCGCAATGAAAGAAAAGCATGCCTGCATATGAAATATAGAGCGGATAAAAAATGTATACAAGTATAGCTAAAAAAATGTAAAGTACATAATAAATCATTTGATCACTGCTTGGAAGTGCAAGTCAAAATCAGGTCCAAGTATCACATATAGAAGACTGATCAATGATGCTGCAACAGATATTTAATCACAAAAGTCACAACTGAATCTCCAAGTACGAAATCATAAATGGTGGAACAAATGGTACAACACGCAACTTGGGAGCCAACGTATAAGATGCTGTTGTGGTGAAACTACAACATATAAGGGTGTACGGTGTCACCGACATAAAACTAAAGAAGTTGTCTAAGTGAACTAAATCATGCTAATGCAAAACACAAGGTCTTCACCGATCACTATGGCACAATTCTACATGATGGGAATAAATGAACTGAAGTCGACCATGTGAGAAATCATTTGATTATCGGTCATTGATTTATATCGTTAACAAACGTGAGACAACCCACCAGTAATGATAATGAGTGTCAAGGTGCCCCAATACAATCAAACAAGTGCGAATAAATGAGTTTAAGTCAAACAATTAAAAGACTCCACCATTCAGGAGGCAATGATGTATCCTCACTGTCAATGGCAAAGAATCTTCCACTGATGACTGCAAACCCTAAGGTACTGACAAAAGGATTCTAGACCTTATTCCCAGAGAAATGACTCATAGTAAATGGGAAAATATCTGCTGGAAGGAAGGCATTAAGGAATCCCACATCAGTCCAGCATGAATGTAACTCTCAGGCCAAAATTTGGAAGGAATCAGACAAAGTAGAGTGAAGTAACCAATCCAAAGTATGTTTCCATCATGCACAAGATGAATCTAGCACACGACAGAAACCCTTTCAACCAACCAATAATGAAAGATGACAAAGAGGCGAGATATCCATTGATAGGGTCAAGTGGAAATCAAGGTACTGCATAGATCCCAGGTGTGATAATGTAAGATGATGTCGAACAGAAGGGAAACCACTCAGTCAAAGACCCATGATAATGATCAAATGCTGAGCACAAGGTAACCTATCAATGATGTAAATAGGGTCAGGGTGCAACTCTAGGTTTGCTCTCAGAGCAATATTTCATAATCAGTAAGAGACAAACCTGCCAGCAAGAAGTCGATGGAGACCTTCTCAAACCAGCATGAGCATAGGACCGAACATCTGATGTGATAGAACAAGATATTGACAAGACCGAGAAGGCTGAAAAAATGAGTCAAGAGACACCACAGAAAGGCCGACTCAGGTTAGCTTCCCTTGAACAAAATCATGACTCATGTTGACTATGGAAGCAAATGATAACTTTTTATAAGTTTTTCATGTAGGAGGCACGAACAAACCCTCCATATGATTGGAAGAGATAACCAACTGGGGGAGAACTGACACATGTGACAAGGTTATGGCTTCTCCAAAGTCCAAACTAAAACCATCCCAAATGAAGGAAAGACATAGCTTTTTGTGCTTCGTTCAAGGGCGACAAAACTAACACTGTAGCTGGCATATAAATATGAAGTAATATCCCATTCCCACTCTTTTTCACATATTTAATTTTTTTTGTCTTTTTCATATTCAAAGCTTGAAAAATAATAAAATAATTCTATAATACAATGGATAGAATGAGTATCATGAAACTGATGCACTAGTTCTGGGGATAGGAACAATCCTATGCTCAATGCAAGGTGGCGGAGACTGGTAAGTGATACTCAAAGGAATGTTCCATCCAAGGGTAACAAGTTGTCAAGTCGCAGTAGCTAAGTGATTGCATGGTTAACTTGTACAGAAATTCATGGTCAAAAGATGGCTTAAAAATTGAGTCCAAATGAAGCTGGCTAAAGGCAAAAATAAACAAGTAGTCAATATATAATGCAGAAATACAACTCGACAAAAAAAGAGAGCCTTTAGGGTAATGGAGAGAAAAATGATAGTGAAGAAGAAGAAGGATGAAGCTTCAACATGTAAGCCATGGTGAGAGTAAAGAGGACTCCCGAGCCTACATCAATTGTAGCATGGGAGACAAATGCTAGCGAGGAACTAACTAGGAAGCCCATGTAAAGGGTTAAGTACTCATGAGAAGATGGGATCGACCCTATGGCAAGTGATCAGAATGGAGGCTAGTATGAATAATGCAACGGAAAATGGATTCCCTAACCTATATTCCAGTTCATAATCATATACCTGCCATGACAGGTCAACGATCATGGATCCACAAAAAATGGAAAAAATCTCAACTTCAGTAAAATGTCCCTGAAAAAATACCTTACCCAATACTTACAAGCAATATGGTTATACAGCCTTAGATAGATTTTGAAAAATAAGAACGAAGGAATTTTGCAAAAAAAATTCAACTTTTGGGTATAAATGCACCATTTACCTCATATTTGGATCATTTTCACATTGCAAAAGTGGAGGAGGAAATTTTGGAGCAAAAATTCCCTTCCTCAAAACTGGAGCAATTGGCCATCAAATTGCGTCGAATCAGTCAGCTAGGCTCTTCATTCATCTTTGTCATCAATTTCGTTCCATTTTAAGGGAAAAATTTAGAAATTGGACTGTAGGAAACATTTGTTTTGATGAAACCCTCTGTGCATGCACGGGTTCATGTGGACGAACCTATGTATGATATGCGATTGTGTGTAAATGAAGCCACGTATGTGCAAACTGAGAATTTAAAAAATGAACCTATTGCATGGTTTGATGAATTTTCTCAATATTCCAATTACCTGGAGGGAGCGTGAACATAGTGCCATCGATAATTAAGTGATGGAAGATCAAAATTCACTCAATATCCTTCGAAACTGTGGATTTCTCAAGTTCTTTAGAATGCTAAATATGAAAAGTAATGTCTGCCAGTTGCTCCAAATGTTGGTAGATCACTAGGAGCCAGAGGAAGACTGCTTCATGATAGATCAAATACCTATATGCATAGAGGTGGAGGACTATATTTCGTTACTGGACTCTCTCGGAGAGGAGATCCGGTAGATTTGCATAGAAAGCCTTTGGGAGGGCTTATTGTGGAATACTAAGTCCAAGTCTATTGCGTAGAGGGGTCTCAAAAAGTAGGGACTCAGATTGCAATCAAAGATTTGAAAGAATTATATATGAATATTCTCCTTTTCACCATTGGCTGGGTATCAGGATCTGCTTCCCTACATCAGGCATCGAGGACTCAAATGAGTATTACGGTAGAATGTTTGATTCACCTCTTTGATTGGTGCACAAAATTGCTAAGCAACATGAAGGGATAGTTGAATTCGATCCGGAAGGCAAAAACTAAACACTTCGGGTATGGAACTATTTTACTAACATTCTTCTTTGAGAGGATTCCAGGGCTTCGACTCAAAGTCATCTCAACCATCAGCAGCCCCAGAGATCCAAGAATAGCCTGGTGGGCTGATCTAATGAAGAGACTAGGGGGAAGTGAAGTTCCTTGAACCACATGGGATGACGAGTTATTCCAATTGTGGGAGGAACAAGTTATCACTATGGAAGATTATCCCTATGCTGGGATGAATTTTCGTGGTGATCCAAATATAGTCCTTCCACCCGGTGCAGCATGGGGTGCAATAAGTGAGATTACTATTTTTTATTTTTTTATTATATGATATTTTTTTATTTTTTCAAAATATGATAATGAATTTTGTTTTTTATTAAACTCAAATGACTTACAAGATTATTGATGATCATGATACAGATATGGGATTAGTTATACCTGAGGGATACCCAATTCATAAGTGCTGTAGAGGTGAGGTGTATGCTAAAGACCCGAGTAGGACCCTCAATGCCTTCCAGTGAAACTTGGAGAGTTTGACTCGCCAAGTGCCTATGCATTAGGGGAATTTTGAGGTCTAAAATGGACCTCCTAAGGAAAATGTACAATCAAAATTTACTTTATGAGAACCAATCACATTTTAGGGGATGACATCATCCCTAATGGTTGATGTGTCATTGCTTGGATTAAAGGTACTTACTTGTCACATTCTCAATGGTGGATAAAAACTCATGGTTAACCATGGTAGTGCTCTAAGTATTTTTAAAGTCATAAAGTAAAGTACTCATAATAAATGTCATTTCACACTTTTTGAATAAAATATTATTATTGTCATTTCATATTGTTGAAAGAAATAATGCATATCTCTACACAATCTTCATGTCTTTACACACTTTTTAATAAATATTATATTTGTATATTTTCTTATATTTATATTTACATTATATATTCATCCCATTTTATTTAATATTACAATTTCAAATTAATAATAAGTTAATATCTATACATATATATTATACATATGAAATAAAAATAAATAAAAATGTAACTTGTAATTTTAGGATAAATCAAATCTATAAATAATATTATTATAATATTAATAACAATAAAAAAATATTAAAATTAAAAGAGGTATATTAGTTTTGTATAAAAAGAAAAGAGGTATATTAGTTTTGTATGTTGAAAAAAATTATATTTGGTTCAACATAGTTTGGGGAAAAAAACATATAAATTTAAATGTATATAAATCTTATATTATACTTATAAATATAGATTAAATGTATTTCAATACTTTTTTTTCTTTAATTTTACATATAATTCAATTCATTTCATTATGATTATATTAATATTATATATAATATTATGAAAAATAGTCTAAATGATATAGAATATATATTATATTCTTCTTATGTTATAAATCAAATCAATTTAATATGTAATTTAAAATTCATACATAAAATAATTTATTACATTTATTATATTATATTACATTAGTTTTATATAGTACATTAATTACATGTTATTATACAATTTAAATAATACAAATTTTAATTATTAACATATTATATAATTAAGAATTTTTAATTTATATTTATATTTTATTTTAAGTTATTTAAGTACAAAGGAAAAATGCATTAGTTGTTGAATGATAATGAATTTTTCTTGAAAAGCTCATTCTTATTATAGTCACATCAACATAATTTTTTTATTAATTTTATTTTGGTACAACTTTTGAATTCAATTTAACCGTGGTTACATGGATTGTGGTGCAAAAAGTGAATTGAAAATTTATAAATATTATTTTATTGGTTTAACTATTATTGAGGCCCATTTTAGACCTCAAAATTCTCCTAATGTCTGCAGTAGAGGACTTACCAGAGACTATCCAAAGACAGGTAGTCGGGGTACCACGAGGCTGGGTGTGGTTATTCCACCGTGTAGAAATTGCTATCGTGTTCTATAGGAACACGAATGTTGGGCAAGGACCACAGGATTAGATATATAGATTTTACCGGATGACTGTAATATATTTTTGATACTGAACATGATCGGGCATAAGCCCTAATTTTGTAGGACAGATGGGTCCATATTTTGTATATTTTGAACACTCTGACTATATATATATATATATATATATATATATATATATATATATATATATATATATATATATATATATATATATATACATGCGTGGTTTATATGTTGTGATGACTCAAATGTATAAAAAATGAATGATGTGTCTGATATATTGATTGAAATGTTGAATGATGAATATGCCAATCAATTTCTTGATTAGCCAATAAGTCTGCCATCCAATTATCAGCTCGATGAATGTGAATGAATGTTATAAATTGAATTTATCTCTGCAAAAAATGTACCCTAAAAAAAAATCAGTGCAAAAATGGGTCTCAAACCCGATATGTGTTGTTCAACTGTGAAACCACTAGCTAGGAGTCCAAGAAAACTACTAACGAATCAACACTCAAAGATATTGCTTTTGAGAGTAGATAAACTACTGTAGCGTATTTTTCTACATTGTTCGAAGCAGGACCAATGCATACACCTCTTAAAACCAACAACTGACCAGATGGACAGTGAAGTACCCAAGCCGCGGAAGCCAGGTTCTAGGTATGTTTACTAGCACCATCAGCGAAACCAAAACAACTCATGAAATCCAACACAGCCTGAAAAAGCATATCAAATGCATCATAATCACACCAAAACTGAAAAATCAGGTATGTACAAAAACAAAAAGAAATATATACAAAACGAAAGATGCTAGGCTAAAGCCTAGGCATAATACTTCTTCAAATAGAGCCCATTTCTCGGCTCCACCAACTCATTTCTATCAAAATAAACCAAGGCATAAGATCCTCTTTTGAGGATCTTTTTAATGATGAAGGGGCCATACCACATACATTTGAACTTTCCTGCTCCTAGGGAATCCTTCTCTTGGGCATAAACTAAGACAAGGTCTCCTTTGGAGAAAGCCCTAGGTTTGACCGCTTTATCATACTCAACCTTTATCCATTTCTTATGTGCCTCATTCATCGTAGAGGCATCCCAACATTGCTTATCGAGATGTTCCAATGAAGGAGACGTTCTTCCAGACTGGAGGTGTCAGGAAGAATTTCAACTGCTAACTTAAGAGAAGGAATTTCACATTCGATGGGAAGGATAGATTCGAACCCATAAGCTAGATGAAATGGAGTAAAACCAGTTGTAGTTTTGACTGAAATCCGGTATTCCCAAATCATAGGATACAACATAATGTGCCAATTGGATCGAGCTTTATCAATTGTCCGTTGAAGAATTGTCTTCAAGGATTTGTTTATGGCTTCCACCTGCCCACTAGCTTGAGGATAATACGAAGACGAGTGCTCCTGTTGGAAACCTAATTTCAGGGCCAATTCAGCCATCATGTTGTTCTGAAAATGACTGCCATAATCAGTGACAATCTCCTTGGGAATACCAAAGTGAGAAATGACTTGATTGAAAAGGAAAAGAGTTGTTGTCTCACCATCATTCCCAAAAGTAGGCATGGCCTCTACCCACATTGTAAAGTAGTCTATGGCTACAATAATGTACTTGTGACCTTCATCCGAAGGTGGGTTATAAGTAGTATAATCAATACCCCACTGTGTAAAGGGGCCGACAGTGATGAAAGGAAAGAGCGGAGCTGGATGAGCATGTATCATTCGAGTATAAACCTGACGTGGATGACACCTTTTGACTGATTTCATACAATCTTTAAAAATTGAAGGAAAAAAGTATCCTGAACGCAAGATTTTTTGGGTTGCAGCAAGCCCAGATAAATGACCACCACAAGCTCCACTATGGAAATCATTCAGAAAAACCTCATCTTCTTTGACAGTTAACCACTGCCTAAGGATTGAATCAACCCTACCACGATATAAAGTGTCACCAATGATCAAGTAATTTTTAGCTAGCTGATGTAACTTACGGCGCTCATCCTTCGAAAAAGTTGAGGGAAAATTCGCAGTTTGGAGATATACTATGAAATCCCCATACCAAGGATCCTCTGACAAAATGAGAAAAAGATGTTCATTTGGGAAGGATTCATCATAAACCGTCTCTTCTCCACAGGGAAACTCATAAATCAATTCCGCAGAAACTAATGATTTCTTGGATTTGGCAGACATAAACTCAAGATCAAATTCCTGGAAAATCAAAATCCATCCATTGTATTTTCCCCCAATCACTCAATTAATGAGAACAAACTGAAATGGATTGACTGCTGCCAAAACATAGGTTTTTCGAAGAACAATATAATATCTGAGCCACTGCATAGCATGGACAGCTGCTAAAGAAAGCTTCTCTATCGAAGAGTACCAGAGTTTAGGTCCTAACAAGCCTCGACTAAGCTAGTATATAACATGCTCTGAAAGAGCATCATCTTCCTGAACCAGAACCATACCAATGGTATATTTTGCTGCCGCGAGATACAAAAGGAAATCCCTACTATAATCAGGTGGACTCAGAAGAGGAGCAGAGGTCAATGCCTTTTCAAAGCATTGAATGAGTGCTGAGAAAAGTCATCCCAAAAGATGGAACTCCTTTCTTTAATAATCTCATAAACCCTTTCGTAATATTCACATAATATATGATGAATCTCTGCAGAAAATTAGCTTTTCCTTACAGACTTTGAAGTTGACGAATTGAAGACGGGGGAGGCAACTGAAGTATTTTTTCAACCTTGAAGGGATCTACCTGAATCCCTTCCATAGACACAATAAATCCCAACAACCGACTGGATGTGACCATGAAAATATACTTGTTCAGATTCAACCAGATACAATTGATGGAGGTGAGAAGGATGATTAGTTCTCTTACAAGAACGAGATGCTAAATCATCCAAGTATGCCTCGATAATATTTTTGATGTCATGGAAGGCATAGGACATAGCTTGCTGAAAAGTAGCTCCAACATTTTTATGGCCAAAAAGCATCTTCTTGTAATCAAAGGTACCCCAGGGACAAATAAATGCAGTCTTATGTTGATCTTTAGGACGGATAGTAATTCGATTATATCCATAGAAACCGTCCATGAAGAATAAAATATCATTTCCCGCACACTCATGGATAATCTGATCTATAAACGGTGTGGGGTAGTTTTCTTTAGGACATGCTTTATTTAGGTCCTTGAAATCGATGCAAACTCAAATTTTTCCTTCTTTATTGTCCACAGGAATTGAATTCGAAACCCATTATGTCAAAGGAATAGGAAAAATGAATCCCTTCCTAAGTAGCTTCTCCACCTCAGCTTTGATAGTTGCTGCCTTCCTAGGGTTGACTAGACAAAGCTTTTTCCTGAAAGGCTTAGCATTTTCTTACACCTTGATCTCATGCTAGACGATAGATGGATCTATACCCAACATTTCCTCGTAAGATTAAGCGAACACATCCCTAAAATCTTGAAAGAGATCGATATAAATTTGAACCTATTCAGGGGAACATTCAGCTTCAATGAAAACATTTTCTATAATGTTGGGATCTCTGGAAATGTTCACCAGGATAGTAAGAGAAATCACAGCCATGTTCCCTTCAGCAAAAACCTGTGCTGGTGCTAGAGGGTTCAGGACCGGGTGAACAGGACCAGAAGACTGAGGGTTGGGAAAGCTTGATTCAACTTTTCTCGAATCTCATAGAAGGTAAGAATGATGATGCAAATCATCCCACAGTCTCTATACACTATTCATTGCTTCCATGATGGCATCTTCAGATGGAAGAGTGGTATCAAGGCAATCCTAGGTTGAATATGAACTAAGAGTCCAAGCCAGAGCCACATCTCCAACCAATTCCTCCAGTGAAATAGAAATTGGAATGGACTCTGCAGAATTTACAATAGAGCTATAAGCAATCTCAGCTGTAGACATTGGAAATTCCATTCCACCCACTTGACCTTCTGCTAATGTGGAACTAGGAGAAGGTAAGGTCCAAGGGTCCGAGAAATAATGAGTTCTAAAAAAATTTCTTCGAATGGGAACCTTGGAGGATGAAATTGCATTGATATGAACTGAAAGAGGCGGAAGATCAAAAGTTCCCATCAAGGAAGAATACATTCCAACCCCCAAATTCTCAATAGGTGCCTTGGTATCATTCACCAAAGGAATAGTTGAGTCATAAGATGCATTATGATCTATAAGAGAAAAATCTAGTTGGTAAACTACGACGATTATCCCTTCATGAGGGAAACAAACAATAAGAAATAAAGAGGATGCAATGGCATCCATCTCACAGATCTAGTTTCGCCCCAATAGAAGGTTATAGTCTAAGCTTTCATCGACTATCTCAACTTCAATATTAACAGTTTTACCCCCAACAAAAACGGGCAAAGCCAGAATAATACCATGTGTCCTGTGAGAATGACTGTCAAACACAGTCAGAAAAGTGGTTGATGGAACAACTGCGGGAGATCCAATAGCCTTCCATAATGCAAGGGACATTACACATGTCGAAGCACCTTCATCAATGACCATTTGAATGATATTTCATTTTTGATAACTCGATCTAATATGGAAATCCATATGATGAGGGAGTCCCTTTTTAAAATTAGACAAATCAAATGTAATCATAAGAGAGTTCTTTGGATCTACAACCCCAATAGTAGTGAGAAAAGCACTTCACTAAGTAGGACAAGACTAGAGCACCTCTAATGCAGACATAGCACAAGGAATCTGAGCTAGATATTCTATAATGGAGTAGTTCTAAGTAGCTTGGCATTTGGATTAATCATCATACGTTTTGAAGATGCTTTCGACATCTGAGGTATAGGCTCAACAGTAGGCTTCATAATATGAATTGGTTCAGCACTATCAGTATTACCCTTAGCTTTTGAAGACTCAACTTCGTCATAATCACGAGATCTCGTAGCGATATCTGTATGAGCAGTCATCATATATATGTTTGATGGAATTTCCCCTTCCATGCTAACCCCAGAGGGAGCCCCAGTGTTTTGATTTGCACCAGAAATCAACTGTTGCCCTTGGGGAAAAGGGTTTGTTAGCACAGCCTAGGAAATGGAAGAACCCTTTTGAGCTAACAAGCACTGTGCATCCTGTATTTTTAGGGAAAAGGTGTGTAAGATGGTCTCGAGTGCACAAATTGCATGGAAACTTTACTTTCCTCTTATTGTCCTTTTGACCCTCTCCAACATGATCGTTGGTTTTGTTTGCATTCCCCTTCCCATCCTTTCCTTTCTTTTTATTATTCCATCCCTTTTTCTTCACATCAAATTGTTGATTTCCTTTGGGGTTAGAATTTTGGACAACATTAAATGCCAAGGAATGAGAAGGAATTGACACTGAAGGCACAACCTAACTAGAAGAAGCAGATTGTATAGACAACTGTTGCAATTGACTAAGAAGGTTAGCTGCACTACTATCGAATGAACCAATAAGCCCATCACCATGAGGTCTGGGTTTAGTTTTGGACAAGTCCAATTTGGAGTGAGGAGCATCCGACAAAATTTTATCCAGGGCTCTTGATTGAGAATAAATCAGTTCTAATTGTTGAGCCCTAAAAATAGCCTACTCTTCAGAAAATACCCCTGACAAGGATACATCTTTACAAATATCTGGTTTCAAAGACTTCAAAAACCATTCTAGAAGGAATTCATTCGGAATATGGGCTTTAATGAGCCTCTTCCCTCTTCACCATTCCTGAATATGATCAGAAATGTGAGTTTCCTTATCCTGCTGAAAATTTTCCAGGAGGTCAGTCACGGCGTCATAACAGACAGGTAATTGAAAGTGGTTTAAGAACATGGTAGACAAATCTCCAAAAGTGGCAAAACCGCCCCCAGTTAAATCAATATACCACTTGGTTACATTTCCAGTTAAGGTGCATTGAAATAACCTCAACCTAATCGAATCATCAATCAGGGAGATGGATGAACACCATAAATGGAAAGTGGTGATATGATATGCCAGATCCTCTCCATTCTTCCCTTCAAAATTTGGAATGTATGAGGGGAGTTTGGTGGGGACTGGAGGCCATGCCAGACTATACGGAATCGGATCGTTTTTCAATTTCGACAAATTTGGCAAGTTTATCGTTGCCAAAAATGGTAAACGAGGAGGAGCCTAGGAATTCCACCCTCCACAGGAAGTATTCTATACGTTCTGAAAAGAATACCCTAGATTTACTGAGGCACTAGCTTGCCAAATGTTTAATGTAGATAATGTTGGGCCATAGGAAAATCGTTGTGACCCAACATTCGGAGAAGGACCCCCCCCAAACATCGAGATACTATAAACAAGACCATTTCCCCTCACTGAGGTAGTGAATGGAGAGGAAACCCCTTGATAAGGGTTCCAAACATTTGCAAATGGAGAAAAGGCCTGAGAAGTAATTAATGAAGGGAAAGGAACATTCCCTTGCTGACTAGCGAGAAACTGATTCCCTTCTCCCATCACTGTAAAAATAGGATTCCAACCTGTAAAGGTATTAGAACTTTGGCCTCTAGACCATGGATTGAAACCTTGAGTCTGAGAAGCAAAAGGTAAAGGTCCTAAGGAAGGGGTCAAATGAGGTATATGCCCACTCCCAAAGGGGAATCCTTGAAAAGAAGCTGATCCACTAGCTATAGAGGGTATAGGTGCAGATGCTACTGAAGCAGTAGAAAAGGAGAAAAAAGGAATCCCACTATTGGGAATTCCAAAAGAAAAGGCACCAGATTGTGAAGCATGTGCTTGGGTGTGACCAAAGCCAAACACAACAGCACTAGAAGTGACCATAGATATAGCAATAGTGCCCCCTCCTTCTACTAAAAGAGGGGTCTGAACACTTGCAGCACTCACAGCCGAAATTGTGTTCCCAGTCGTGGCAATCAAAAGGTGAGAATATGATGTATAAGGACTTGTGGGTCTCTGAGACTCGGGTCTATTGTATTGAATGATAAAAGGATGATTAGCGAGAAGAGGAGATGGAAGAGACTCATGAGGCTAAGGGACTTCCTCTACTTCTACTTCGTATGCAAGAAAGAAAACTCTCGAGATGATTGAGGCACTCCTCTCTGTACCGACACCAACACTAGAACTACCCATAGAAACAACAAGTCATGACAGAGGATCTCTCTCCGTTGCGTCTGAAATCACCGGGTGAAAATCACCCTCCAAATTACTCCTATGCCTTCTTGAAGAAGGGTCGGCACTCGCAGGAGACAACCAATGAAGCCTGTTCGATCGACGAGGCGATCAGTTACCCACTTTAAGAGATTTATTTTAGACTCAAAAAATATATGAAGCTAAGCAATCTAGGAGCAAAGAGCACACTTTAAAAATTTGCTAAGATACATCTAGACAAGCAAATCTCAAGTATTTTCGCTCCGGGTGATGAGGAACAGACACAAAAATACAAGAAAGTGAAATAATAGGACCTCCTGAAAGTATTTTGGGGTAATTATGACCCAAGTCTACTAGAGAAGGTAACAGAAATAGTTACGCTAACCTCCTAACAACAGCCTTTATCGGTGCAAGTACCCAAGCTTTGCAAGGGCACCCTCCAAAAGTACTAATGGAAGTGATGCAATGTATGCCTCAGGTACCACGGGTATTCCCCCCCCTGCAGTCACCTGTGTGGTTCCTAGGATAGGAAACTAAGGGCACCAATCCGTATCAGTAGCCAGGTGGAATGGTCTTAGGTAAAGATTCAGTAAATAGGAGAGGGGGTATCTCTCTTCTCTACCTGCATTATCCCTCGTGCTTGACTCTCTGGAGGAGAGCTTTCCCGGTCCACTTAACGGTGTTGGATTTCGCTCATTAATAAAATTCTATGTTTATCAGTTTGAGTGGCCCTGGAGAGTTAACACTCCACTCACCTAATCCAAGGCCCTACAACCTAGCTAGTTGGTGTACAACTAATGACAATAATACAAAAACTACTAGTCGCTTTTAATTTATATCACTTATTTTAGATGGGTTGTTATTCAAGTCAAGGGTGCATGGAAGTGAAACTAATGGTGTTTTTAATACACAAAAGAAACCAATGAAAACCAAACTACATGAAAATGCAATGATTTCATTTCGATGAATAGTGATTTCTACACAGGTTCTACGAAATTAATAAACAAAAAAAATTGTTTTCTTTTCAGACATTCACAACTCAAAAAATTATGAAAAAGACTAAAAATATGCTTGAATGCACTTAATGCAAACTACCAATGATATGCAAATATTAATATGCTACTTATAAAGAAGAAAAAAGGGATTCTATAGAAAAAACAAAGGTTCAATCACTTTTGGACAGTCAACAAAGCTAGTTCCAAATTAGAACTCCTATGTATAAAAAATGCCAAAATGCACTTGACATAAAAGAGAGAAATCAAGAGAAGAATTCCTTCCAAATCAAGCCATGAACTGAAGACTAGAAACTTAACCAAAAGCTTCAAAAGATGAAAAATAAACTGTAAACAAAGAAGGATGCAAAAAGCAATGGAAAACACAATTTTTTTTTTGGGATTTTCAACTTACAAAAGAAAGAAAAGAGATTTCAAGAAGATAAATGAAACTATCTAGAAACTGAATCAATCAAACATGGACTCCAATAAAAGGCTTCAAAGTACTCAAGCCAACCATGAAACTTTCATAGTGGGGCTTATTCAAGCAAAAATGAGCAAGAAACTCAATCAATCAACTCAGTATAATAGCATAATGTTGCAGCGAATAACAACTCCAAAAAATCAAGAAGAGATCTTTGAATATTCGCAACAAGACAAGTCTACGAAATCAAGAAAAACAACTACACCTAGAAGGAAAAAAATCAAATGTGAAGCAATGCATAAGGCCAAGAAGATAAAACGAGTAAAAGCTCGTTGTTTTGAATGTTCAGGACAACCAAGAATCTTCAGGGAAAAATCTTAGTTCTCAAGCTGCAATTGCAAACAAACAAAACAAAGATTTCACCAAATGGCTAGGTCTTCATAAAGGCAAGAGAGAAACAGACAGAAAATCACTCTAAACACAGTCGAGAGACCTTCAATACACTACAGGAATAGCTCAACATAGACAGACAGGACCATAGGGGATGGAAACTAAAATTTTCAAATTTTCCTAGGCATACGCACTTTGTCAGAGAGAAACAAGCATACATACGTTAATGTAACAAAGGAAACTCGCATATATGTGGGTCCCTTTGCAAAAAAATAGCGTGTATACACGACTATGTAAAGAAAAAACTGCGTATGTAAACAAAGATAAGAAAAAAAAATCAAGCCTGATCAAGAGACCAAGTCTTCTGTCTGACTTAAAAAGGACTTGCTAGACTGAAAAAAGGGATAGAAACTATTGGGAACCTACAAGACAGATAAAACAATCCAAATGGGAAATCACAAGAATGTGATCCCCATCGGAGTCGCCATTTCTGTTTTGGGAAATAATATCGTTAAGGTCTTGGGTTGACAACCTTCAGAGAACAGGGGCATGCCATTCAAGAAGGATTCACTTTAACCAACTTCTATACTGAAAAATAGATACTATTAGTTGCAGAACTTACCCGAAATTCCCTCAGTTAATGTAGATCCCACGGGGTGCAAACCCGCTGCCACACTTTGTGCTCTGAAACCTGTAAATCCACAAAGAATGGACACAAAAACCTAGTTTTACAACATATATAGTTTCTAGATGTTAGTGAAAACCATGCATAATATGATAAAAACAATATGAAACGTTCAATTAACGATTATTACACATGTATAAAGCATCATAAACACATAAACATCGGGAACAAGATGAATCTTCTTATTATGAATGACATGTATAGTAATCAAAATGTGGATAGATCACCTGAATCCTACCACGGCCTTCGAGCATACTGTCCTCTGGATCCGTCCAGCCCTAGCCTCGCAGGAATTCTTTGAAGATGTGTGCACAATAGATGTCATATAGGGTGATGAACATGTCGAGGAAACAAGGGTTTCCTTTATATACCGGGTAAGTGCAAGAGGCACGGGAATATCAGATATGAATAGGGCTCCAACAAAGTGTAATATCTAGATTTTTCTCTCCCCCTTAGGCCATTCCTTTGAGGGGCCTTTATACTCCCCCAAGTTAGTTTCTGTAGTTAGGAGTAGTTAGGCCACAGGCTGGGGTGGTTGAATTACTGGAATAACCATCAAACCGACCTCAAATATAGGGAAATTATATATTTTTTAATAATTCAAAAGGTATACGTGGATATCTATGAATGGATTCTCGTGTATACGCGAAAAATTCTGGGCAGAGTCGCGTATGGGTTTTAAGATACTATTTTTTGAGAAAATTTTCTAGTTTGGGGGAAAGGGTGCCCAAGGCCAAAGTGTAAATCATCAAGTACATGAAGGTGATAAATGACACTATAATAGCCATTGGGTTTGATCTAGCTATTCAGCTCAAGTAAAGACCACGGAGTCTTCCATTTCATAGTCTCTAGCATAAAATTATTCATTTTTCCATTGATGTTTACTGATATACATTGGCGTTGCTTATATACAATTTTTCCCCATTCCAACAAGGCATCTAGAGCACCTAAGAGCATTGTTGTTACTATGAGGTGTTGATAGATATGTGACGATGATATTGTTTTTAAACATATAACTGTCATTTACAATATATTACTCATCTATTCAAAAAAAATTGTATATAAAATAAGAGAAAGTAAACATCCATAGTCTTTGGAAGATGATCCATGCATAGTTCCTTAAACATATATACTATTTTTTGATAGTGTGTATATAATATACATCAATAATCGTTGAAAGCCAGGTCATATATTTATTGATTTATTTGTTTGTTTATTAGGGTAGTATTTTTTAAGTGTTATTTTTTTTGGAGTTTTTGGTGGATGTATAGCTCACATATTTATTTATATATTTGTTTATTTATTATTTTTTTTGGATTTTTTGGTGGATTTCTAGCTGGAATCAGGGAAAAAAATTTAACTGGATATATGGATTCAACATCCTCAAAAACTTTTGGGGCACTTTGATTGTGAAAATAGATTAGAAGATAAACTGAAAAAATTCCAAAAAAACACATTTAAAATCTAAGTTGGGTATATATATATATATATATATATATATTCCACATATATATACATTATACATATTTTCCCGTAGTTAAAAATAAAAATAAAAAAAATACTTAATTGATTTAGTTATATATATATATATCGCCTATGAAAAAAACTTTTTTACCTGTATTTTTAGGTGGATCAAATTTGAACATGCACATATTTTAGAGTCAAATAAAAAAAATGACATTATTTGTTTGTAGCACTGCTCCAATTACAATGACATACCAAGAACATTGTTACTAGTTATAATGTCTCTTAACAAGATGGTGTCGAAGAAGCCAATCCATGTGGATATTGACCTCAACATTGTTGGTGTTGTTACCTGGGTTGGCCGCTCATCAATTGCAATTCAAATGATCATAACTCATCTATGTGGAGGTATTTATAAAATAATGCTGAGCACTTTTTTCATCACTGCCATTTAGTTTTCGAATGTTGTTCTGTAATTGAAGAAGCTCCCATGAGATTTTTTCTTGGGCCTTTTTCACAGGGGTCTTTGTTGTTCTCATTAGAAACTTTAAATTTGTCTCACAATACTTGAAAATTGTAAAATCAACCCTTTTTAACTGACTTGTACAAAAAGCAGGCACAGAAAAGGCACTCTTGGTGGAAGGTGAAGCAAGAGACTTGATAAGGAAGAAAGAAAGAAAAATATGTGGAAAGGAGTTCGAGGACAGCGATGGAGATGGTGATGGAAAGAGAGTACAATGTTTTTTGAGAGAAGGTCATGTGTTGTTTGACATGCATGCTTTATCAGATAGTGACAACATGTTGATAAAAGACACAAGGCTTGTATATGCACTGGTTTTCCAGCCACAACAACGAAACTTGAATGGATGAATCTTTGGAGGGTTTCTGATGCATCGTGCCTTTGAGTTGGAATTTTCCACCTATTATGATTTTTCTCATCATGCTCCTTGATTTCTAAAAGTGTATCATGTTAATTATCTGATACCATTGAGTTGTTAAAAATTAAAACACACAGGAGGATGCTTCCTCAACACACAGAGTTGCGGAAATGTCTTAATCCAAACCATAATATTGTGGAAAAAAATTCATGAAGGTATTCCTTTTAATACAGAGTGGCAGAAATTAAAATCGTAACTATAGTGGAGAAAATATAATCAAACAATTTTACTCACGATGAAATAGAGTAAAACAGAGTTGTTGCGGTAGAAGCCATACGTGAAATTTTCATAACCAAATCGCAACTAACAAAACTTTATATTATGATTAAAAAAAAACAAAATAAAACACATTCATATGGAGGTTGCATATCCTTCACCAAAAAAAAATATATTACTGATTTACATTCACCACAAGTTGCATAGTAACACACATTAAAACCTGTACTATTGTTTTTACGTGCCCACCAAAATTCAGTCCACGATTTTCTCTCTTTTTCTTTCCAGACTTACATCTACCACATTACATTCAACTTATACAGACATGTATTATAAAAACATATGTATCTAAATAATTTAATTCATGGTAGAAAAAAATTAGTACATAGGATGGGCGAACATGAGTTTCTAAAATTTACAGAGATTACGTGAAGTAAATAACACTTGCAAAATAAATGTTTAACCATAAATTTCTTCCAACCCTTCATTAAATTTTCATTTGACTTTAATTATTTAATATGTCGTGGAATGGGTAATTTTCCTCCTGTACAGAACTTCATTTATGCAATGTCCTTCCTTGAAAACTCAAATCGTCACTTGCAAAACATTTACTAAGGTATGTTTGTTGTCAAAAAATTAAATGTGGCGGTTGAGATTAATTTTCCAACACTCCCCTTAATCACAAATATCGCAATTGACCATTCCCAAACAATCTGTGACATAAAAAAAATATCCATGTGCCAATGGCTTTGTGAAGATGTCTGTAAATTGTTCTTATGACCTGCAATGCTGCAACACAATTTCACTGTTGTTAACTAATTCTCTCATGAAATGATATTTAGCATAAATTTTCTTTTTACTCTTGTGAATGACATAATTCTTTGATAGTGCAGTTGTTGAACTATTGTAACATAAAATAGTGGTTGTTTCATCTTGTTCATGACGTAAATCTCGCAACATCCTTATCATCCAAACTGCTTCACATGTTGCTGCTATTGCAGAGACATATTCAGCTTATGATGTTGACAATAACACTATCTGTTGCTTTTTTCAAGCCCATGAAATGACTCCCAAACCCAAATCAAAAACATATCCTGGCGTGCTCTTTTGTCATCAACACTTCCTCCCCAATGACTGTCAGTGTAACCAACCCGCCTAAAATCGTCTATTGCAGAGTACAGAATGCCATACTCCTTTGTCCCATTGGAATACTTTAAAATTCCTTTCGTAGTTTTCCAATGTGTCTCATTGGGTGTCTCCATGAACCTCGACAGTAAACTCACTGAATACATTATATCAGGCTTAGTAGCGGTTAAATACATTAGGCTGCCCACCATGATTTTGTATAATATCGGATTGAAATTGCCTCTGTAATATTTCTTGCTCAACTTTGACCCCATGATAGTTGGAGTCAGTGCTAGCTTCTTGTTTTGCATATTTAACCTGTCTAAAATGTCTGCAACATACATTGATTGAGAGATAAAAATTCCATTTTATGTTTGCTTCACTTCTTTGCCCAAAAAATATCTTAGCAACCCCAAGTCAGTCATTTCAAACTCACTTTCCATGATTTTTTTGAAATCAACGATGAGGAAATCATCACTCCCTGTAAATATCAAATCATCTACATATAAAGCAACAATAATAAACTTACCATCACTCTCCTTGATGTAGAGAGTAGCATCACCATAACATTTTTCGAGCACATTGTCCATCAAGTAAGAATCTATCCTGCTATACCATGCACGTGGTGCTTGCTTAAGACTATAAATAGCTTTCCGCAATGTACACACCTTCTCTTCTTGTCCTTCTATCTCATAAATAGGAGGTTCTGCAACATATACCTCCTCTTTTAGCACTGCATTTAAGAACTTTTATTTTACATCCATTTGATTAAATTTCCATTTTTGTTGTGCGGAAATTAACAACACTGAGCACACTATCTCCATCCTCGCAACTAGTGCAAATGTCTCAACATAGTCTCTTCCATGTTGCTGCTTTTATCCTTTTATGACTAACCTTGATTTATGTCTTCCAATATTTCCTTCAATTTTTCTCTTTGACTTATAAACCCACTTCACTCCAATGACTTCTTTTCCTTGCGGAAGTTCCACTAAATCCCATGTGTCATTATTTTCTATTGCTCTTATTTCTTCATCCATTATCGCAACCCATTTCTCTTATTTGACTCCATCCTCAAAATGTATTGGGTCATCTACATGGAAAAACAATGCAAATAAAAAATTCATAGCAATGCTACTATCAACTTCATTTCCATTATAAATTTCACTTAAATTTCTGAATTTGGGCCTTCTTATGCTTGTAGAAGATGGGCTTGACATGTCACTTAGTGTAGTGCTTGAAGTATATGGCATTGAGAATATTTTTAGTGTTCTTGGAGAATCACTTGATTGAAAGCATAATTTTGTCCTATTATTTGTTTGCAGTGTCACATGTTGACTACTTTGTGGAGCTTGTGTAGGTGGAGGAGGAGTGATAATTGAGTAATTACTTGCTACAGTTAATTCCTCTTTGTCTTCCTTTCTATGACACCATTTTCCTTAGGTTTATACCTTGTTGTAAACATCTTGTGAATTCGATGCTCCCTGCAAAAAACATAGGAAGTCATTTGTGATGTATTCTCTGCCTCTGTCAGTCCTCAACACTTTGATATAGTGTCCAATTTGCTTCTCAACAAGAGCTTTGTAGTGGCAGAAGCAATAAAACACTTCAATTTTTTGTTTTAAGAAGTATACCCATGTATTCCTTGTGTAGTCATCTATGAAGGCCAAAATATAATGGTTTCCACAAATTTATGGTGCTTGCATTGGTCCACATAAATGTGAGTGGACAATTTCCAAAGGTGTTTTTGCCCTTATAAGCTTCCTTCCAGAAATGATTCTCTATGTTGTTTTCCCAAGATACATCCTTCACATAGGCTCTCTTGTTTTTAAATGAGTGGAAATCCCTTAAACATGCATTTCCTATGCAACAAATTCAAGCCTCCGAAGTTGAGATGACCAAATCTCAAATGCCATAATAAATTTTCATCTTTAATTTATGCTTGAAAGTTTTCTTGTGTGACAATTGTTAAATTTATTTCATCCTTTTGTGAATTAATTGAAAGTTGTGCTTCAGCACCTTCTTCTTCTAATATGATCTTAGCCTGAGAGGAAATATTCTATTGTTTTTCATATGAAAATTTTCAATCAGTTATCTACTTGGAGACTTATCTAAGATTGTGCACACATCATTTTTGAAAAAGACAGTGTAGCCGTTTTGCATGAGTTGTCCAATGCTGATGAGGTTGTGCTTCAAACAAGGAACAAAATAAAAACCTTACATATACTTATTGTCTCCCTTATTTGTTATAATGTCTACTATTCCGTTTCCCATAACTAAGACCTTGCTATCAGTCCCTAATGTCACTTCTGATTTCACACTTTCATCTATATTGGAAAACATTTCTATGTTTCCTATCATGTGGTTGCTACACCCTAAACCTAGAAACCATGCATCTCCTTGTTTTTCTTGTGCTATATTACAATCTAAAAACATGCTATCATGATTCTAATTTTCCTTTACGAAATTCGCACTTGGTTTTCTACTTATGTCATATTTATTCTTTCTTCTTTCATTTTCATAATGACCATGCTTCTTACAATAATCAAATTGAACTTGAGATTTATTGTACCTCTAACCTTGTGCTTGATTCTGGCTTGAGCCTTGACTTGTATTTTAATTTCTTCCCCTTTCACTTGAGCTTAAAGGGCTCATTCTTCCACCTCTGTGTGGGCTTCTTCCTATTCCTCTATAATTTGATCTTCCTCAACCTCTACCTTGAACAAATGAAACTTGTGTCTTGAAGGCATGCTCCACTAATGATTTTGTTACTCTGTTCAACCTATGCTCATGAGAAATCAGTGATGCATGAATCTCATCCACTCAAAATTGTGAGAGATCCTTTCTCTCTTCTATCATCACAACTATGGCACCAAATCTTGTTGGAAGATTTCTTAAAAATTTCTCAAAATTTTTTCTTTCCTCAAGTGTCTCACCATGAGACCTAATTTGAGTAACCAACCAAATTACATGTGTAAAAAATGAGTCTAAATTCTTACTCTTTCATACAAATTTTCCCAAAATATCTTCTTAGAATTTGTAGTTTTGTTGTCTTCACCTTTTCCATACCTTTGTATATTGTCTAGAGGGTATCCCATGTTTGCTTCGACTTTGTTGCTGCTGAAATCCTTGGGAAGATACTTTCATGAACTTCTTGAAATATGTATAAGAGGGATTTGGAGTCCTTCTTCCTGTTATCCCTCAATAAATCCTTTTCTGCTTGTTTCAAAGCATTGTATGCTACTTATCTATTGGTTCTTGGAATCCATTCTCTACCAATTCCCAAATATCTTGGGAATAAAATAGAGCCTTAATTTTTATAGCACAATAATCATAATTTTTACCATCAAACTGAGGTATTTTTGGACTAGTCAAATGTGTGCTTGTTTCTACTTTTTTTACTATGAAAAAAAAAACTTTCTCACTGTGTAAAAAATTTCTCACTATTAGTGAATAAGCTCCACAAAAAATTTCAGAACTCCTTTTAACTGCTTAGTTAAAACACTTGCGGTAATACAATTTTAAACCCACTCTGATACCATGTTAAAACTTTAAACAGACAGGAGGATGCTTCCTTGACACACATAGTTCACACAGAGTTGTGGAAATGTCTTAATCCAAAACCGTACATTTGAAAAAAAAAATCATGAAGGTATTACTTTTAATACATACTGGAGGAGATTAAAATCACAACTACATTGGAGAAAATATAATCACACAATTTTACTCACAGTGAAATAGAGTAAAACATAGTTGTTGCAGTAAAACTCATAGATAAAATTTTCACAACCAAATTGCAACTAGCAATACTTTATATTATTATTAAAAAAAAAACACAAAAAACACCTTCATATGGAGGTTGGGGCTCCTTCACTAGTAAAAAAATAGTTCTTACTAATTTACAATCACCAGGGGTTGCGGAGCAACACCGTAAAACCTGTACCTATTGTTTTTAGGCGCCCACCAAAATACCCTCCACGATTTTCTCCTTTCGTCTTTCCAGACTTACATCTGCCACATTATATTCAACTTCTACATACATGTATGATCATATGTATCCAAGTCATTTAATTCATGAGAGACAAAATTTAATACATATGATGGGTGAACATGACTTTTTGAACTTTACAGAGATTAAGTGAATTAAATAACACTTGCGGAATAAATGTTTAACCATACATTTCTTCTAAACCTTCATTAAATTTTCATTTGAAATTAATTATTTAATATGTTGTGGAATGGGTAATTTTCCTCCTTTTTAGAACTTCATTTATGTGGTGTCTTTCCCTACAAACTCACACCACAACTTGCAAAACATTTATTGAGGTATGAATGTTGTCAGAAAATTAAACGCAGTGGTTGAGATTAATTTTCTAACAAACACTTCTTCAAAATTGATGTTTTAATTCTCCAATTTCATTAGTTGAATTTGGTTCATTTAATTTCATGATAGATTTATGATTTATTACTTTGATTATAAATTTGATATCATATATTTTGATGTATTTTAGAAATATGGTTAGCAATATTAACCACTTTCAAATTTGTCAAATATTTCAAAACTTGTCAAAATATTCCAGAATATACTATTAATATAAGGATAACCAGTAACCAATTTTTTAAAACTTGTCAAAATATTATAGAATCTACAAGGATAACCTGATAACCGATTTGTTTAAGTAGATATGGTAACAATTCAAGGCTAATAAAAATAAACTACTTGGTTTCAAGATTATCAAATTCACAAACAAAGCTACTTGGTTTCCAAGAAAATCGAGGGTAGTAGATTCAAAAATCCTCAGTGAAATGACAAGTTAAGTAAAAAATGATAAGAGAATATCACCCTAAAATTAATACTGAAAATAATGACTAAATGTAAAAAAGTACATGATTCAAAGAATCTATAAAGTAAAATAAATGCATATTCCATTAACAATAGACTCAAATAAAATGAGGTGAAAAAACTATATTGATTGATTGCAGGTACATGTTGGGGACTTCCTTTGTTTCAAATTCTGTCTTTTATTCACGCAACTAGATGAACCAAAGCGACCACTCATAAGTATTGAATTTGTTGAACATGTTATCTGACCTGAACTAAGAAGTAGTGAGGTCAACCCTAAATGAAAACGTGAAATGTTCAGTACTCCATGGGAGAAAGTAGAGGTATGTTTCAGAGTTGGAGTCTAGGCTTATTCATTGGTTAACATTACCAATTATTAACCCTCCTTCAAACACCTGTGTCACTAGCTTTCTTGATGCTTTCCTTATTTCAAAGTAAGATTAATTCATACATCTGTATATCATGTGGCTTTGACCAGGTCTCCAATACTTTTTTTTTTCACAGTACACTGTGATGCTTTGGAAGGTGGATTAAAGATCCACAAAGTTCTTCCTATAATAGAAGAGGAAGCTTGTCGTGTCCTGGTGTGTCTTTTTGCAAAATTTTTGGACTAAAACAGAATAATTCATTTCATCTTTAACTCAACTTTAAGCACTTTTCCGCAATATACATAGAAGTATAGAAAATTAGAAAATAAATGACTGAAAAATTGGTGATTCATAGGTTATGATCCAAGTAGTCTCTTATTTCCATGAATTAAGATTGAAACTTATTTGTCACTCTGCAAAATTAAATGCAATCATGTTATAGTTATTGTATGACAAGAGACTAAGGTCACGGGAATTTTTAATTTAGTAGCACGCTAAATTTCCTTCCTTGTGATATTTTCTATATTAAAGTGCCTATTATGATTAAATATTTGGATAGACCATGGTATGCATTTATACATTTCATACACATTTTGATTGAATATTTAAATATAGAAAATCAGGTTGAAATTTTTCCATGAATGAGAGGAAGATGTTGTGATTATTGAGATTTTTGAGAACAAGTTGTCTTAGCTAAGATTTTTCTTTCAAAGGTATCAATATTTTATTTAACAAGAAGGGACTCTAAATATTTGTTTGTTAAATTACAATTAAGATATTCCCATGAAGCTTGGAAATATTAATCAAATTGAACATAGTTGAAGGGTAATAAGAGGTCGGAAAGCCTTTAATCAACTTGAAAACATGTTGAAGGGTAATAAGAAGTTGACATGCTAGAGGATGCTGATTTTAGTGTGTGATTATTCATTTATTCTTAATAATAATAATAATAATATATTAAAAAAATATTAATATTTTTTTATATTGGTTTTATAATTAAAAATAATTAATAATAATGAGGATAATTATTTATATAGAGTGTTAGAGCTCCAATATGTGGGGGCCATGTAGATAGACATCAAGCATCTAGGGATAAGGATGTGACCACATGCTCTCTCAGAATAATTTAGTCATAACTCCATTACACAATTGTGATGATTACTTTGTTTAATCATGGGCCACTTATCAATTAAATAATTTTTAGACATGGGAAATCATTGTTGGTGGTAATGTCTAGTTCATATTAAGTCTCCTATGTGCGATACTCATTTTGACTTCAAATAGAAACTCATGGTAAGTAGAGGGATGTTACAACACACACATGGGGATTTATCAACATGCCTGGGTTGATAGAGATGTATATTATTGGTTTGGATGGTTCTATTGTTTCTCATTAATCTTTTTACTCTAATCACCCTCTCTAGGTATCTTGTACATTATTATGTATTGGGTTCCTTCTATTATAATATGCTTGTTTTGTTATATTGAGTTCCTTTTTCTATAGTCTACCCATTTTACTATGTCATGGGTTCCTTCTATTATAATATGCTCATTTGCACATCACATTTTCAAAATATTGTACCATATTCTCAACTCACTCTCGGTGGGAATACCCCTCTAGATCATTACCCTTTATCTGGTTCTAGTAGTTTATTGGAGTTTAAAGAGAAGTAATTGTTTCCTACCTCATCTAATTTCTCTAAGTGAAATTCTCCCCATAATCACTAAAAGAAAAATGACATCAAGGTGAGGGTCGAAAAATATCACCATAATCTCATTGGTGACGGTCAAAATAGCCTTTGTCACCAAAAACTGAACGTCACCAAAGGTGTCATCGCCAAAAGTATAGGTGTTATGGTAACATTCAAGATTCATCACCAATAATGATTTATAAAGATGGATAGTGACCATCACTATTTCATATGAGTAATGGTGATGGACATTAGCCTTCGTCACCAAAAAACTAGACGTCACCAAAGGTGGCATCACCAAAAGTATAGTTTTTGTGGTGACATTCAAGGTCTGTCACAAATAATGAATATAATGACAGATAGTGACCGTCACCATTTCATATGAAAAACAACAATTTATTGTGGTGGACCTTCCATGGTGGTCACTATTGATTCATATATGGCAATTTTTGTTGACCGTCACCATTTCATATTTTGGTGAGGGTCAAAAAATGTCACCATAAGCTCATTGGTGATGGTCAAAAGAGCTATGTCACTAAAAATTGACCAATTGTCGCATTGCAAAAAATATAGGTGTTTTGGTGACATTCAAGGTGTGTCATGAATAATGATTATAATGACAAATAATGATGGTCACCATTTCATATTTTGGTGAGGGTGGAAAAATGTCACCATAAGCTCATTAGTGATGGTTAGAAGAGCCTACATCACCAAAAAATTGATCGTCGTCATTACACAAGAATATCAAGGCACGATGGAATCAAACCACCAACCTCCTACTTGTAAATAAAGTGCTCTTCCATTGAGATATCACCCTTTAAAGAATTAGAATTTAAAAAATTAAACCTTGAAACTTTATAAATTGTAAATTCAAAAAATTTCGAAATATTATAAATTTTTTTAAAGTATTGGAAAATATTCCATGAAATAAGAAAAATAGCATCGAAGTTGCAGGTCCCTACCTAATGGTCATGGAAGTTATGAAAAGTGGGTGGAAAGAAAAATAGTTTTCTATAATATACTCAATATGTTGAGGTGGATACTCAACTAGAAGTGAAAATTTGAAGACATTTATAGCTTATAAATGACCTATAATTATCAAAACTAAAATCTGTAATTACACCAAAGATTGATTTCTCACCTTTTGAATCATGTAAATATGTTATGACAACATAAAAATGTCTCTAAAAGAATATTTTTTGTGCAAAAAATTAAAAAATAGGTGAGTATATATGATGGAATTATGAATAATGAGTTTCATGTTTGAATCTTATTGGCTATGGATTCTAGAAAACTAATTGGGAGTGTTTCTAGTTATTAATTAATTCAAGATGTCAAAATACAACGATCAATAACAATGATCTTGAAATGTAACCACTAAAAAAATGTTAAAATTATAAGAAAAAATTTCGACTAATATTCGTTACACCAAAAAATTATCTAAGGGACATTCAAACATTTCCAAATCCACACCAAGCATGGGAATCCAACAATGCAATTCCATGGATACAATGAAAGCACTCTCTACCTCTCAATGATAACTATGTCCTCCCACAAGTACTTCAACTACAAAATGGGTATGAAGACAAGAACTTCAAAGCAAAAAGAACTACAAAATACAAAATTACACCCCATCCCCCCTCTACCTTTCTAGAATAGATCCAAAGGAATAATAAAAAGATCCATAGAGAATAGGATTATAGTGGGAAAAATAAAGATGATAAAACAACATCTACTAATTTTAACATATTTTACAGGTACTCAAATATTAGAGGAAATAAAATAACCCAACATGATTTATTATACACTTAGTAAAATGGAATTTACTTCTTTAGTAAAAATGAAGAAAATCCTAGTCTTTTTTCCGTTGCGCTTTGGAACAAATCCTCTATGTATG
The DNA here is from genome assembly GCA_034641835.2 of Pinus albicaulis. Classification (NCBI taxonomy): domain Eukaryota; kingdom Viridiplantae; phylum Streptophyta; class Pinopsida; order Pinales; family Pinaceae; genus Pinus; species Pinus albicaulis. The sequence goes on along the minus strand of CM076581.1, from coordinate 827,495,894 downwards.
ACATTGAGGTTTTGTGCTACACTCTATGTTTACTCTCCAATATTAAAACAAGATGAGCTACAAAGAAACAAGTCCATGCCAATAAGAAGGGAAAAAAATATTCCAAATTTAAAAACCTACTTTTTCTTCATGTTGGTAGAGATTCTGCCAAATTTAAAAGCCTAGTTTTTTTTCATGTTGCGAGAGATTCTGCCAAATTTAGAATCCTATTTTTTTTTTCATTTGCATAAAATGTTTTCATATTTATAAAATGTACGTAGAAGATGATTATACACTAGGTAACTTTTTCTACAGATAAATAAACCAAAGTTTGAATGGGTATGAAACAAATAATAATGGTCTCCACCATGAATCTGCCAATCCAAATGATGAGTTTCCTATGTGTTCACCTTGCATAATTGGAGGATCCCAACCTAAACTATATAATAATATCCATCAATATACCCAAATTTAGATATGAAATAATACATGAGGTCATGGTTCAAGGTTTTTTGTCCTCTTCAAATATATTGAAATTTTCACAATGAATCATTGATTGAAAACACTATTGTCCCAAAAAACTTGTAGCCCCAAAGACATCTTCTAGTTGTTTTTTTATGCGTAAATGGGTCAAGAGTAGATAATATTAAGGGCTAGAAATTTTATGCAATTTTATTTCCATAAAAAAGCTCGTTATCTTGCACTAAATTTCCCTGACGAAAATATATGTTTGTTCGTTAATAATTAAAATTGGTCCACCTACCTCCACCATGTTTAGATCTCTAGGATCATCAAAGATAGACCCTAGGATGTTTTCTTTGTGTTTCATGAGATGGTCTTTGACACCGATTGGAATTGGAGTAATTCAGTATGCCAATTAGATATTTCTTTATTAAACTCTCAATATCCATGTCAGAGATAATATCTCCAAAAACAAACCAAAAATACAAATTCTAGAGGAATGGAAGCTTCTAACAATAAATCACTTCAAGAATATTCAAGTAACAAGGCTTCATTCCTTCGATAAATCACCATATGAGTGAAATATTTTCAAAGATATGCCCTCTTGAAATCAAGGTAGAAAAAAATACTGAATCACAAGATCTACACATTGTCCACAACGTTGGAAATAAAATGCTACCTCTAAAACCTGCACTCATAGTGTTAAAGCCCTAAAATATAAGAGTAACCATAGGGGTACATAAGAAGGTTTCCCACTGTCATCACATTAACCCTTCCTCTCACTTTTTTTTGGTTATCCTCTAGAACAACATGGAATCCATTAGAAATGGATTTAGTTTTAATTTAACTAAATGGGATGGTGGACACATGTGATGCCTATCCAATTGGTGATAGAGTAAATATCTACTAGCAAATAGAGTTTGAATAATATGGCGATGATGTGGTCAAGCCATACACTAATGTGCCATGAATAGTTCAAAACAAATTTTCAAGTTATACTAGATTAACTAATGAAGTACTTCTAGAAGATGCACTACCACAACCATGAAATTGTTTCCAAGGAATAGACTTCAACAATTAACATTGGAAGAACCACCATAACGTAGGACCATAAGAGGATGTAATAGAATAATATTTTTTAGAATGAACAACAAAAAAAAACATCTTCAAATACATATTTGACCATGGTTTACCATGGTTGATTTTAATATTGAGAAAATCCTTTTCCCAATGCAACATATGACAATGCGTGATCTTCTTTAACCATTATTTATTTCCATATCGACACAATATTTGTCAGAATTCGGTGTTGAACCATGTAAACCCTATGAATAATAATACCTAGGTGTTAGCATCAGTCTATAAAGCCTGTCACTAGTGATCAAATGGGATCTTATCATGTTTTTTTAGGGTCTCATAGTCAATTTTTTGTCATTTCATTAGGTTTTCAAGCAAAAATTGGGTCTAGGACTAATTCCACTCCTTTAAAAATTTCATATGTCAGTCATTGTCATCACTCGAATGAGTGTACCATCATTCAAAGGTCATCATTATCATTTCAGTCATCACCATCATGATTTCATTCAGTTCAGTGTCTCCATTAGGTCATTAGGGTTTCAAGGTCACAAAATGTATCATTCCATGCATAAAATCCGACAATGGAGGAATGTTAATAGCTAAATTGGTTCAATAAAGTTTTATTTCGAATTTTAATTCATGTTTAAATATGTAATAATTTCTCATGTTCCTAAAGCTACATACAAAGTGTTAAAGTTACAAGTTTTCAAAATCAAAGTGAAAGGATATGTAGTGGGCGATCCCACTACCATGAAGAAAAGTGACCACTACAAGCTATAAAAAGACGAATTCAACTCATTTTTTCATCCACCTCTTCCATGAAGAGATATCATCCATCACCAAGTGCAAATTCAGTAATTTCAAGAGAAAAACACTTTAAACTTGGTTCCAAAAGCAACCATGATGCGATTTTTGCCCTCCATGCTACGCTTTCCTCAAAAGGCCGTGTTTTCTTTCTTAGAGGCATAAAACCAAGTTCTGAAGGATTTTGAAGGTTTTCATGTGTTTAGAATCAGGGAACAAGTAAGTATCACCTCAACAAGCCCCTCCTTGCATCTCAATTTCATAATTTTAGTGTGAAAACCCTCGATTGACCTCCATGTTGTGTTTTAGTGGCTAGCCATTTTTCTCAAGTTTTTCAAGGTAAATTCAATTTCCTCTAGACATTATTACCTCCCTCACATCCAAAACCATCGACCACATCCTTCAAACCCCTTCATTCTCCATTCCTAAGTCCCAAACCCTAAACCCTAGCCAAATTCTTCCATTTTGTGCATTTTTCCTAGATAGGGTCGTGTTTAAATTTCCTATCCCATTTCCCTCACTCATTGCAGTCCATTTCTCTTCCTACACCTCCCCAAAACCCCTTCCCATATCCCTAATTTTTCCTACACCTGTCTCCCTACCCTAACTGACTCATTCTATCCCTTTTCCCCTTCCCTTGTTTTGTCATACTAGGCTTTTCCCCCTTGCAATCAACCAAATGGAGGAGAAGAGATCTTATAACAAAGGAGGTCAGGTGATAAGACATGAGCCTTTAAAAACCTTTGAAATGATGTCTACACCATTGTCAAAGCATTTTTTCAAGCAGTATGGTGTTTTCCTTTTTGTGAATTAGTTGAGAAAGTCAAATTCAATGCCACATTGACCAAGTTGTTTGCCATTCAACTCAAAAGGGAAAAAGTAAAAATTGCATGGGTTGATTTCACTATATTAATTGATATAGTAGTTGAGGCCACAAGCATGCCAAATCATGGTGAAAAATGGTATAAGAAAAAATATCTAGACCTTCATAATTATCAACCTTATATTAGAAGACATCATCAACAACACATGAAGAGGATATTTCCTATTGGACACCTCCTTCAGAAGTACACACCAATCATGAAAATCATCATGAAGTACTTAAAGTGTGACGGAATATTTTCAAGACTATATGGGTATCATGTCATACCTCTTATGCATTTCACAGTGGTAAACCCACTCAATTTTCCCTATTACCTCTACAGAAATTTGGCAAAGATGGTAGAAAAGGTCCAACATAAGCAAAGTAGCCTTGAAAGCATCCTTTTCCACCATTCCCTATTCAAGATCATTGTTTTACACTAGTTTTAGTTTAATAACAACACTTGGGACACTTTGATGCAGGAAGATGCCTTTTTGTCTTCTATTAGCCAACCTACTAGCCGTAGTTCTCCATAGCACCATTAGCACCATTAGGACCTTCTACACAAGTACAGGTTGGCTCACCTAGCACCATTTCAGTGAGGAGGAATATTAAGGTCACTAAGACCTATCATAGAGGAATAATTCTTTTGTTTTATCCTCATATTGAGGAAGGGTCCAAGCCCACATTCGCAAATGAGTGATTACATTCACAGCATGAGACATCTATGCATGATGAGGAGCATCCCTTTGACCTAATAGACTTGGAAGCTAGTAAAGGACATGAAAACCTAGAGAGGATCATCAAAAACAAATATTCTTAGATTAAAGAGCTCCAAGACAACTTGATAAGGGATAAATTCATCATTTCCTTCCTAGAGCAAGAAAACCATCAACTGAAGGAAAAACATTTTTCTTTGGAGAAAATTAAATTTCAAGCAAGTATGCATGATGTAAAGGGAAAAGAAGTGATTGACATTGAAGAGTCAGAGAAGTATGAAGATCAGGTAGCAAGAAAAATTCCAAGGACCATGGCTCTCAAAATAGCATTGCAGAAAGAAAGAGAGAAAAATCCACGAGATGAAGAGTTGAGTTTTGAAGAAAGAATAGGAAATGAAATTAATCAAAACAAGGAGTTTTCACTTGAGAAAATCAACATTCACTTTGAGAAGCTCCTTAACAAGGCCAAAAGGGAAAACAAGATACATAAACACATGGCTGACCATTACTATATAAGAAATCAAATTTGCAATGTAAAGGTCAAACAGCTGCAAGCCAAATTGAAGGAAACCCTCAAAAGTAAAAATAAGAAGGATAACTTGGAAATACTTGTTGATGCTTCCCTAATGGCATAAGATACCTCATGAGGAAATTCTAGAAAAATTTTGAGGAATTTTGGGGCAAATTTTGTTTTTTGGAAAATTTTGGTCAAAATGGGAAAATTAAAAAACAAGTTATGCTGCCAAAAGCGTAGCATGGGCCACGCTACGCATTTTTTTTGGTCATGCATTGGATTAAAACTCAACATATTTGATTGTTTCATATTAGTAGATCAATATGAGTTAGCGATTTGGCCATGTTAGCCAATTCCGAGGGCTCAAAATGCCCAAAAACATGCTAAAAATCACCTTTCTGCCTTGTTTTTGGAGCCTTCGCTACATTTTCTGAGTAGTGTTGGGAGATTTAAGATATAGAGGGATAGTAACCACCTTTTTGAGTGTTTGTTGAGCATATCATGTAGAAGACATCTAGAGATTTCCAATCGTACCTTCATGTCCTGATTTGGACACCTAGAAGGCCTCCAAAATTCAATTTTATTGAGCTCACTATGCTTTCTCTAAGCTCACTACGCTTTCTCTTGATTTCGCTACGCTTTCTCTAGAATGAAATTTTCACTAAAATTTTGACGTAGTTTGACTTTTTTCTCTCTTAATTGATGAAGTGATAATGTCATGAGATGTACTTGAGGTGGTGAATGGTAAATTAGATTAGATACATCCTTGTAAATGTAATTTTGGTCAGATGTATCTACTCTCCTATCATGAGGTGAATTTTTTAACCTCCACTAGAGATTAGGGTTTTTTTCAACTTATCATGTAATCATCTCCACAACTGATGGATTTGACCCTTGGGAGAGGAGATATGTTGTTTTGGTCTATATCTATCATTTTTAGAGTCATTTGACTTGGTGGACATCAGTGTAATGTAATCTTGTAGCTTGTACTTTCACTCGTATTCATAAGTCAAAGGATGCAGTTGTAGCTATTATCTAGGAACTCATGTGTAGTGAGTTTATGATCATGTATTTTCTCTATTATAGTCTTTATTGATTGATATATAGCTCCTCTTTCCATATCTTGTATCATCTATGGCTTTCCTTAGAGTTCATAGGCTTAATTATATTAACTTAGCTATGTTTATATGGAAATGTCATTTTGTGTTTCTTGATTCCAGTTTGATGAATTCATGGTTAAACATGCTCATTGAATCCCTCTACCTTTTCACACTGACCACCATACCTAAAAAATCCTAAACCCATCATAGATTCATTTATACCTTGCTCCTTCATATTTTTGTCGCTATAAGCCCTCTGATCCCTAGACCTAGTTACTTGGTTTCGTCCCTGATCCAACATCAAACCCTAATTTTCTCAAAACCTACCTGAGCATATCATATAGCCTAATATCCTTCATCCCACAATCAATTCTTGGATGTGATCTCATTTAGAGAGCCCTCTGAGCCTGGTAGTGTTAGCTACTAGGTCAAAGGGGTCTGTGGTTACCTTTTCTGGTCTCCTTTTTAGCCTTTGGAGAAGTGGTGGAGTGCTAACAATAGGAATGAGAACCCTTAGGTTAATAAACCCAAGGGTTTGACATTATAACCCCAAGGTATTAATAAACCAAGGGATTAATAAACCCAAAGGATTAATACCAAAAAACAATGGGATTATAAATCGAGGGGATAAATACTATAAACCCAAGGGACTAATAAATCAAAAATATTAATACTAAAAACCCAAGGGATTATAAATGCAAGAGAATAATTTTAAACCCAAGATATACATATTATAAACCAAAGTTATATAAATCCAAGATAAATATTATAAATCCTAAAATATATGTGGTTGACCATGATTTACCATGGTTGATTTTCATATTGAGACAATCATTTTCCCAATGCAATGTGGGATGAGGGATGACCATGATTGACTATTATTGATTGTCATATCGACACAATCTTTGTCACAATGCAATGTTGGACCATGGAAACCTTGTGAATAATATTATTCCATAGGAATAAGAACCCTTAGGTTAATAAACCCCAACGGATTGACACTATAAACCCAAAGGATTAATAAACCAAAATGATTAATACTAAAACCCAAGGGAATAATGTTAAATTGAACGGGTAAATATTATAAATCAAAGGTATATAAACCCTAAGATAAAGATTATAAACCCTAAAATAAACATGGTTGACAAAATTTTTTACTAATATTATAAAATCAAGGGATTAATAGAACCATATGATTAATATTAAACCTTAAGATTAATATTATAAACCTTAGGAATTGATAAATCCAAGGGATTAATAAACCTATGGTTCTAATAATATTATCAACCCAAGGTATTAAAAACCCTAGGATTAATATAATAAATCCTACAATTAAAAACGTGAAGATTATAAAACCTAAACCCAATATTATGAACCAAAATAAACCATAAACCCTAAATCAAATATTATAAAACAAAATATTAAACCCTAATTTATTCAAGGTTGCAATGCGACATTAAATAAATTGCAATGTAATGTATCATTGTGAGAATGATTGTCACACTACTTGTTGCATTGCGACAATGCTTCTAACATTGTGACATTGAATAGATTTCTATACCATTCGAACATAAACATTTGAAACCCTAATATTAAGCCAAATATCATAAACAATAACATTATTAATCCCAACATTATAAATTCTAAGATTAATATTAGAATCCCTAAGTTTAATATAATAAAAACTAAATATTTTGACAGATTGGTTAGTGAAGTCAACAATAACTAATGATAATCAACATGTGTTAGTGTATATATTTATTTAAAGTTAAAACATTATGAATGTGTAACTTAAAGATTATTGTGTTAATTTATAGATCAATGTATATTATTATAAGTTTGGTAATATTTAAATAATAGTATTAAGATATTAATATTATTATTCAAATTATTATAACTTGTTATTAAATTTTAATATTAATATTAGTCTAGTTTTATGAATATTAATGTTACATAACTCTAATATGAATTAACAAATTTTAATATTTACCCTAATAAACTTTTAATATTATTATTCTTATGATTGAACTTAAAGAGTTTAATATTATTATTAATATGAAATGATGTGGTTAGTCATGGTTTGACTATGGTGAACCCTAACCATCCACTATAGACTTTTATGGTCAACCATGGTCACCAATCATAGCTCAATATAGTTAATTATGGTTCACATGCCTTTTGTAACTAGACTCACCACTAAATTCATGTTGACTATTGCTGAATATGAAGACCATATTCACTATAATTAACCATGTCAACAATACTCAACTATACTTAAATGAGTTAATGTATAAATTAATTTACAATTAAAACATTATAAATGTGTATATTAATATATTATTAATGTATCATTAATATTATATTAGACTCTAATTAATGTTAGCTAAATATTATAGTAAGATTATATATATATATATATATATATATTACTGCTATAATTAAATATAAATAATATATTAAAAAGTAATAATTCATATTAATTAATTAATTAATTAATTAACTAAAATTGCTAATTAATTAATATTAGCTTTTATATTTAACTAATAATTAGTTTAATTAATTAACTATATTAGATTTTATATTTAATTAATAATTAGCTTATTATTACACTACTTTCTTTAATGGTTAATTATATATATTTATTTTATATTCAATACAAAATAATTATATATTAATAATCATTAAAAAAAAATGGTATTAACAAACTAATTATTAAAAAAATATCAAAGTTAATATTAATTAATTATTAATATTAATAAGTCATCTCCTAAATAAAATTATTGGTAAATTAAGTTGATGTTATAGAATTTGGGGTAATTATTGAATGAATTAAAGTTGCTTTAGAAGGATTGTCTTTGGAAGACAAGTCGGTATGGCAAAGAGAAATATAAGCTTGGGTAAATCTCCATTATCGAGAGAAGTGTTGTATATGTTATGAATTAAAGTTTCTTTTGAAGAGTTGACTTTAGAAGACATGTTAATGGCGCAAAGAGAAATCTAGGATTGGGTAAATCTCCATTATCAAGAGAAATGTTATATATGTCTTTTCATTCTTATAGTATCTACAACGAAAGAGAAGCAAATAGTCATCCTTTGCATTAAATCTCCATTATCAAGAGAAACAAATATATGTCCTTTGCATTCTTGTAGTATCTACAAGGAAAAAGAAACAAGTAGTTGTTCTTTGCACTAAATCAAATACTCTAAAGGAATCGACATGAAGAGGAAAATAAATAAGAAATAACTTGGAAAACAGAAAGTATGACTAAGAAGCATAAATAAAAAATAACTTGGAAGTTATAGATACCTCAAGGGCATTCTTCCTTGGTATTCCTTCTCATAATGCAATGGCCTTCTCTACAACTTCATGCTCTAATTGGAAAAAACAATGAGGCAGGTGTAAACACTCTTCCTCCAATAAATTTCAAGAAGCGAGTTGGACCAAAGTTTTTCTCTAATCCATAAACTTATTTATATAAATCCTTGAATCACAATCTTTTTCAAGTTTATAAATACCCAAATGGAACAAATGCAATTTTCTCTCGTGTTTAAAAGTGCAATAGTGCAATAGTCCTCTTATTTAACAATGGCAATCTCTATGGTCTAATGGTGGCATCTATGGAGGCTTATTGGTGACATCTATTGCAACCCTAACAATGATAATCTATGTGGCCTAATGGGCATCTATTGCAACTTGGTTAAATGATCTAATGCAATTTGTCAATAGAAATCCTAAACCAATATTATCTGGCAATGGAAGAAATAGTATATATATATATATATATATATAATAAAAAAATAATAATAAATTATGTTGCACAATTTTGTTGGATCAACTTAACTTAATTTATGTGGGAATTAGAATGAATTTTAAAGGTCGGCTAGTTATTCTAGATTAACCTTAATCGAATTATATAAAAGGAAGCCAATTTAACTCCGATTTAACCATAAAAATCATTACGTTCAAAGGTGTATCCATTTATCTCTCCGGTCATCTTCTCTCAGCCTTGCATATGTGACACAAGTTAGTATTTCTAAATTTTTGAGCCTAGATATTGCATTCAGGGAAAATTATCTACCAGCGAGTTACCCGTAAATTTGATTAAAGCTCGTAAACAAGATGGCGGAAGGAAAGAACAAGAAGAGATCACGGGCTGGTCAGCAAGTAGCTGGAGGCGCTGAAAAGGAGGTAGTACCAACTAATGTTGTTGATGACACTGTTAAGAAAGAGAACGAACCCAAGGCCGGTTCAGCAAACCCTGCTGTGTCAAAGGTTGATGAAAATAAGAAGAAAAAACAATGCCAGGAAGCAAACAATGAATTAGATGACAGTCATGGCAAAGATAAGTTTGCGGGCTTGATTTTTATGTGTAATTTTCAAACTAAGCAGGAGTGTTTCCGATACAAAGTGTTTGGCTTGCCACCAGCTAAAAAGGAGTTTGTAGAAAAGGTCAAGCCCGGAATGAAGCTGTTCTTGTATGATTTTGAGCTTAGACTGATGTATGGTATCTACAAGGCAGCGTCTGCCGGAGGAATGAATCTGGAACCAGATGCTTTCCGGAGTTCTAAAAGGCCGTTCCCCGCACAGGTAATCTTTTTATACAATATTTTACTAAATATTTTGGGCCTATGCAATTTTGGTTTGGGTTTGGGTTTCGTGTCTTTTCTATACATCATTTTTCTGTTGAGATTAGCTTTTCTAAATGAAGTATGTTTGTGCAGGTGCGGTTTCGTATTCAAAGTGATTGCTCGCCGCTGTCGGAAGACATATTCAAGAAAGCAATCAGAGATAACTATGATGAGAAGAACAAGTTTAGGTTTGAACTCAATCCTCAACAGGTATCTATCTAGAATTAATTATTTGTAATTAAACTCATTCTCGACATATTTATCTTATGGCTTCTGTAATTAGGACAATAATTTGTTTTACAGGTGAAAAAGCTTACACAGCTCTTCCGACGAGTACCACAGTTTAATTCTCGCAGTGAAAATCTGCGCATTCCTATGGAGGCTCCCCCTCTTGACCCTAGAGTTCAAGTTGACCTTCAGCGTAGTAGTGAGCTTCAATTCAGGGAGGATATGATGAGGGAGCAAATGCTTAGAGAGGAACTGCGTCGAGAGGAGCTCCTCAGAGAGGAGCTGCGTCTAGAAGAGTTGCGCCGAGAGGAATTATTGAGAGAGGAGCTGCGTCGAGAAGAGTTGCGCCGAGAGGAATTATTGAGAGATGATATGCTACGTCGCTATCAGGAGGAAGCTGGAAGACGTAGTGATTATGTTCCTCAGGCTCCATTAACTGGAAGTGGATATGGTGTTGATCCTGCTATAGCTGAGAGGGAGCTGTTACGATATGGAGGTGCGAGGGATTATATTCCTCAGGCTCCTCTTCAAGCGCAAGATCCGTATGCGAGTCTACAATCACAAGATCCATATGGTAGTCTATTACCAAAGCAACCTGGGTTAGATTATCAGACCATTGAATATTTATATCGTCAAAGGTTAATGGACGCGGAATATCCAAAGACGATAGCCGGAGATGTGCCAACTGAAAGCCTGCAAAGGGATTTACGTCGACCTGATTTTTAAGCCGCTGAATTTTGAATCATAGGTTTTGAATCATAGGCTTACTGTAGTTTCATTCCATACTTTTAGTTATGAACCAGTCTTAATAACTCATCTAATGGGTACAGTACTAGACAATTTGAGATATTTTGCATAGTTTTGTTGTGAACCCCATTAAGATTCTCAGTTTGGAAACTACATATTTGACGTGGTGGATAGAATTATGATATAATGTTCAGTTTGGAAACTACATATTTGACATGATGGATTGAATTCTGATATCATAGATGTATTGCATTCACAAAGGATATTGTGGAAGCTTGTTAATGAGAAAAATGCATAATTATAGTGTTGTACTGAATATAAATGTTTTGATTGAAAAATAATAATTCTGATTGGGTTATTGAATTTGAATTTGTTCATATCAAAATTTCTGATTGCATAAATCTTAAATCTTTGTTTACGTTTTTATGTATAGTTGCACCCACTACTGTATTAAAGGTATTTTTAAGATATTTTTTTAACATAAAACAATTTTTTTTGTTTTAGATAAAACAAATTTCTTGTTTTAAAAAGTTATTTTTTATTTTAGTTATTTTACATTAAAATTTAATATCAATTAAATTGTTTTAAATATAAAATTTAAGATATTCTTATCTCTTTGAATATGAGGAAAAGACCAAAGATAAAATATCTAGGTTTTGTTTTGGTTGAGTTTGATTGTTTTGTTTATGGTATAGCTGAAGGTTTCCAAGTTTACAAATGCAATCCATTCAGAGAAACTTTTAGAAGGGAATTCAACAATGGTGGTATTGGTGATAAATGTTTGGTTTCTTGCCAACACACACATGATAAACAAAATTAAATAACCATTCAACTCCTAAGCATAGTAATAACACACATACACTAGTACTTGATAATCGTGACTCTGCTCGTGAGAAAAATAGTAATGGTCCAACTTTCTATTAAGATCCCTTCAAGCTACAGTAGTGAAAACCAAAAGCTTTCTTGCAAAAATTCAAAACCCCTTCCTCATGTTAATGAGGGGGATTTATATTTTTTAGTGAAATAAAAATATAGTAAAGCATAATAAAAGGCTGAAGGAATTTTAACAAACCACGCTTAAAACAAGGTAACAAGACAATAATATATTTTGTTGCAACAACTTGGCTATGATTTTGATGAAGACTAATTCCCTCCCATATGTTGCAGTAGTTCACATATATCTATCATAGGACTTAATTATGGTGGAGAACGAGGTTGTATGTGCATCTTTCTAGTGAATTTCACATCAATGAGTGTTGGTAGTATATGAGTTGTCGTGTTGGATAAATGGCTTAGCACTAACGATTGACTATGAGCTTTAACTAAGAAATTACAATGGAATTCTAGGTCAACCTTTGATAGCTTCTCGATGTTATCAACCTTCTTCTTTGATAATTCCTGCCATGTTTTAGTCAATAACTTAACATCAGGAAAAGTCCCCTCGGGGAATTATGGAATCAAGTTGGCGTGCAGTAAATTATCACTCATAGATTCAATGATATTATTTTAGATGTTCTTGGCACTGAATACTATTGTTTTTGCATGTTTGAGTTAGATTTCCCACTCTAGAAAGACTATCTCCTTTTGTCACTCTTTAATTTTATGGAGCTCAACAAATCTACCTTCAGCACTATCTTTCCATATTAGATAATCTGATATTTTCTCATCAACTTCCAAAATATGTCCTCAAATTAGACAATTGATTCACCAATGTATTTCTTATTTGACATAACTCACAGATAGTGGCTAATTTCTAACATAAAATAACATGTTGTTGAGCAAGGAGGGTATTTAATTGTCTTTCTTCTTTTTTAAATTCAACTATTTCAAGATTTATCTTCAACTGTTCGATCATTTGTTGTAGTTCTTGGATTTCAGTATCCCGACTTTTCAAATCAAATTCATGTTGAAACTTTATGGAATTAAAATAATTTTGAATTTCTACAAGTTTTGCTTTCCAGTATTGAGAAATTATTTGGTTCTCATTATCCAAACCTTGTTCTAACCGCAAAATCCTTTCATATTTTTCCTTTAGAAGCTGATGTACTTTGGTGGATTTATCTATAGTGGTAGAAGCATATGCTCATGCAATCTCTGAGAGCCTGCTGATACCCTTTGTAGCAGTAGATTGACAAACCTTCCATACTACTTCAAAAGAAGTATTTCCAGGGACAATGGCGTGGGTTTGGTCAATATTCCTTCATTTTATTTGTCTCTTAACAACAAATTTATGTTTTGGACTATAAAATACATCAAACGAGGAATCTCTTCTACATTTAAAATAGCCTCAGAGGTTAAGAATGCCAAGATGATTTCTATATCATCAATATTCAAATGATTTTTGGAAGATCCAATAGTAAACTGGGACTTCTCTATAAATTAGGGAGTATGTGAAACCTTCCTTTGTAGTGGAGTCTTTAGATATTGAAGCTTTGTGTTTTGAATAGCTTGATTAAACTCCTCCCATATTTTATCAATTTTGTTACCTGACATGGTTTCTTTATCTTATGCATAGGATGAAGTACCCGTCTCTTTTTCCTGGGATGTATCCATAGCATGTGTTGAAGTATTCAAGACTTTAACTTGTTTTGTGTTTTGTTGAGGAAATTTCATCAAATCCATAAGCAAGTGAGTTATCGTTTTGTCTCTGTATTGACTAAATTGAGTCAACACTTTAGGAATTAATTGTGTCATTTATCATTCCTTAACAATTGAATAGGTAGAGGATGAGTAAAATAAGTCATCAAATTTATATGGCTGATGAATAAATTTCTTGATTTTTTCTTATGCAGTGACATTATTGGCAATGTCCTTAGGATCATATTGCATATTTGAATTGTTTGGAAGTTTAAACTCTGAATATATGCAATATCAAGACTAACATGCTTAAAATTTTATAGAGCATAGAAACTACATTAATTAGGAAAGGTAGGCCACATTGTCCTTTTTCAATGACTTAGTACTTTAAAAGACCATTTCCTACAATTTGGTAACCTATTTCTTGGGAAAGAAGTTTTTCAGGGACATATAGGGACAAAACATGGGGATTTGCAAGACTACCAAAGATCCAGACATAAGTGAATTATTATTCTCCAAACGATTTCCCAATAGATAAGAAGTCATTATTGGCTTTAGGTGAAATCCTAGGTGCCTTCTCCTAAAAGACACTTTAGGGGATGGGAGTCATTACTCCATGGCAAATTTTTATTGAAATGAGGATAAAATTTGATTCCCAGAGTATGTCATGATAAATATGGATAGGAGTAGGGTATTCTATAGTCAACTTTTGTCCCATAGAGGTAAAACCAGAGGTGAAACAAATGACATCCATTATATAGCATCTCATATAAAAAAGGGGAACTATGTTCTGTGAAAAACTATGTTTTTTCCTATAATTCAGGATTTGAGTTCCTATACAATCAAACAGTGTGGTTCCCTAGTCCATAATATATCCATAATAGGAAGTAGCAATAAGTGGTACCGATTGGTCAAAAAAAATATGTGTATTAGGGTAACCATAGATTCTACACATCATAGCGGCTATATAACATAGAATGGACCGGCAAGGGAATCAATATTATACATACCCTTATCCTCTTTCCTATGTTTGTCAGGATCTCTTCTCCATTATCTGATGGGCTCTAATTGATCCTCATGCTCTCTCAAGAACTTCTGTACAAATTTCTTGTCATATTATTTTGGGGGTTGCAGGAGATGATACATTTTTCTCAAATCATTGTTGGTGAATGACCCTACAAATGTTTTCTTTTTAGTTAGGAAAATCCTTTCTATAATTTTTAGATTATCAATAACCCATTTAACCATGTCTGTATAAGTAAGGATCTCCATTTGAGTTGCAAATCTCTGCAGGAAAGAATTGGTGACATCATTGCATGTGGATTCTCTCCGTTATCCTAGGTCATTCATCTTCAAAAAAACTTGTACATAGATTCCCAAGAAGATCTTCCAGCATGTGGAGTGCATGATGCATCAAAGAATAATGCAGGCATTTCGGTAGTTTTAGGTAGAGTAGGAACTGACTATTGTTAAACTAAGGGTTTCTTCTTAGCTTTAGCATCCTTAGAAATACCTGCTAAGATTTTCTTATTGAGACTCGCTTGCGAATGGAAAACATGAGAATAAGCATAAATTTATTAACTAGAATGAATAACCAATTCCATAACAATTTATGTTCTTATGAGTAAATCACAACGACATCAATTTTGAATAATTAAATCATTTAAACCTTCGAAAACATAAATTCGCTACATATGGAAATTAAATGATAAAATTTGGATTCAAATGGGCATTGTACATGTCAGTTAATCGATGGATTTTATTGGAGAGATCTTATTGTTATACCTTTAATACATGTGATATCCTCACCCTTCGATAAGATTTATTTAAAGATATAATCACTATGAGTATAAGCAGGGAGGGACATCAGAGGTTTTTTATCAGAGATGCAATGTTGGAGATTTAAAAGAATTTCACATGATATGGAAGTTCTGATATTGGCAAGAGGGGTTTATTGGAAGATCAGAGATGAGAAATATCAAAAGACCAGAGATGTAAGAGGATCAGAGATGAGGAATATCAGAATATCGAAGGCTTTAAATTGTTACTTGCTCTTAAATTTATGATATATGGAAGCTCTGATATACTATGTCGAAATCGTGTGGTGTCATACTTTTATTTATTATATTCAAAAAGTTGATATTATAATTTTAGACTTAAAGTATCAGAAATTTTAATCGGGGGGAAATTGTATTGTGACTTTCCTATAAGACATGTTATGACATTCGAATGTTCCAATAAAGTTATTTCGATAATACATTTTAAACAAAATCCTGTGGGATCAGTTATTTATGAATATTGTGTTTATGATCCTAATCTTCGATATGAAAGCTTCGATAAGGGGAATTTTCTCATTCAGTTATGTTTTGGTGAAAAAAACTAAAAATCTTATTTTATTAAAGCCAAGGGAATTTTATGAAAATTCAAAAGGGTCCCCATTATTTATTATTGAAACTATCAAAAAACTAATAGGGAGTTTTTGAGTATTACAACAATTGGTGACACACTCGGTGAAGAAGTTATCTTTGTAAAAGTAGATGAAATTTAAACTTATCAAATAAAAAAATTAGAAAGATAAACGTATTTTAAATTTAGATTTATAAAGATAACTATGAATAAAATAACTCATTACTTTGTAATTTCTTGAAACTTGTTATAGATGAAATTTTTTATTGTCTGTGTAATTCATTAATCAGTTGTAAAGATAAAGTAGAGAGATATATAAGGTTAGAGTTTTAAATAGACTTACTTGTCATTGGTGGAGCCACTGCTACAACTAGGCATCCGTAGCCGAGATAGGGTTACCATTTAACCAAAAATGAACCAATACCCCATCCAATTATAGTAACATTCTTAGAGGTATTGATTTTTATTTTCAGTTTTCTTTCGCAGTCACTTAAAAGCCACTGTCCTGGCTTGGTGACCAGATAATGACAATGTCATTCACAATTTATAATGAGGTTGAACTATCTGGATCATGATGATACCTCCTATCTTGTACTTATACATCTAAAAGCTATCATCCTCATTTGGTGGTCTGTTATGATAATTTTAACATCATTAGTTTACCATGATCATGGTAAGTAGGCTCAGGATGATACCTCTTATCTTTCAAATCTTATATATTTTTGAATTACACTCTAAAAATTTAAAATTAGTGGATCGGTAGGTAGATTCACTCCTTAAGTGTTATGCATGACAATTGAAGTCAAAATATGCTAAAGCTTCAAAATAATATTTACTTTCTTAAAGAAAAATTTTCATGATCAATCATAGAACAAGTATATCTTTTAAAGTTTCAAATTACGATATTTTACAATTTAATGGATATGCAATATTTCAGAGATTCATAATAGGTGCAATACTAAATTTCAATCTTATAATTATATTTTTAATACTTCTTCTTTAATCAGTCAAAATTCATAACAATGACCATAGACCCCAATGTGAAGTCAAAATTATATTAACTAACATTACTAGAAATTTAGACACTGATATGTACACATTATTATTTACATGTTTATAGCAGAATGAGTGTTCTTTAAGAAAAATATTTTTTAAGTGCTAGTCCATTAATGGGAAGAGAATCCCTCTTTCCCTATAAATATTGAAAAATAAAGGTTGATAGACCTAGCTTCTAAATGATTTGAAATGCGTCGAGCCACATCTTTTGGAATTTTTTGTGTTTGCCTTTTTCATCATGGGCATTATCCCATTTCATAACTAAGTCTCCAATTTCCAAAAAAAAAATTGTTAACTAAACCTGCATCAAATGAGGACTTGACCAATTGTTGATGATGAGCATGGACATGTTCAGATTTATTTATATCTTATTCTAACCTAAGTATTTGGGACATTCTTAATTGTAAAGAAGAAGAAGGTTTTTCGTCAATAAATTGCACTAGGGTTTTTGAGGGAAGGGTTAAATTAGGAGGTAGGATAGCTTCTTTCCCATACACTACGTGAAAGGGAGAAGTACCTATAGAGGCCTTATGAGTAATTTTATCAACCCACAAAGAAAAAATTAAATCTTTGTGCCAATTTATTTGATTTTGGTCAACCGTTCTTTTGATGATCCTTATGAGGTTTTTATTGGTAGATTCTGCCAGACCATTTCCCTTAGGGTAGAAGTTTGCACATCATTTGAGCTTGAATCCTTTTTTGAGAGAAAAATTAGTTATGGTATTTCCAAAAAAATAAGAGGCATTGTCAAAAATAAGGGCATGAGGAGGGAAAAAACTGGTGATAATAAATTGATCAATAAATTCAATAATTCTTTGAGAATTGGCCACCTTTAAAGGTATTTATTCCACCCATTTTTTGAAGTAATCCGTAGAAGTCAAGATGTATTTATATTTTTTGGAGGAGTGAGGAACGATATCACCTATGATGTCTAGTCCTCATCTCTCAAAGGGTTAGTCAATGTTGACTTGTGCAAAGACAAGGTTGGTTTCTTTTCTCTCCCTATAGAAGTTTGGCAGACTTTGTATTTTCTGACATAAGCATAAGTTTCCTTGAATAAAGTTTCCCAATAATAACGAGCATGTAGGATCTCATGAGAAGTGGTGTCTCCACTATAGTGTCCACCATCCGGTCCATCGTGTATCTCTTGCAAAACCTTTTCTGCTTCAGATTTTCCAAACATCTTAATAGAACACAATCATAATTATTTCTAAAAAAAACATCATTGATAAGTTGGTATTGATTAGATTTCAGTATTAGGGCTCTTTTTCTCTTATAATTGAATTCAGATCGAGCATAACAATTTTTTAATTTAAAAATTAAATCAACATACTGATATTCTGTGTCAATAGGACAAACCTTTGAGATTTGGAAATTATTACCTAAATCTTCATCAATCAATGTATCATAGGCTCCAGTAATCAATCTGCAAAAACCTTGACCTCTTACTATTTTAGTAGGTTTTTATGTCTAGGTCATATTCCTGGAAGATGGTGACCCAATTAGCTCTTTTCTCCCCTAATTCTTTCTAGATAAGAAATTTTCGGACTGCTCGAAAAAGGACAATTAATTTTGTATGTGTTTTTAAGTGAAAATGTATCAAATTCTTATTTGACTTAAAAAATTCAAAGACTTGTTTTCCACCTCTTAGAAATATAACTCATCTTCCTGTATATTAGAGCTAAAGAAAGAAATATAAGTATCAACTTTTTTCTCATTGGGTTATGTCACATTGCTGCATAGGATTTTTCGAAAGAAAAAGTGTACACAAACATATTTTTAGAAAAAATAGGGGTTGACAAAGAAGGATAATATATGATTTATTTTTTTATTGATTCAAATGCTTTTCTTTCCATCTATCCCCATTTGAAATCTAAATTCTTCTTGATCATGGTTTGTAAGGGTAAGACAATTTGTGAAATTTTTGGGACAAGCCTTTTGAAAAAATTTATTTTCCCAAGGAATGATTTCATTGGTTTCTTGTTGTATGGTAAATATATTTCGGAGATCACCTCAATTATCTCTGGATCTATGCAAATTTTCTCTTTGGAAACGATAAAGGCTAGAATCCTTCCTTCACTAAGGGAAAAACATGACCTTTTATGATTTACAGAGATTTCCTATCTTTTACATATTTCAAATATTTACTTTAAATTTTGAAAATGATTACTTCTCTTTTTCTAATAAATTTAAATATCATCTCAATATACTAAAACTATTTTTTTAATCAAACCTCTGAAATTGATGTCCATGGCTCTCTAGAAAGTAGCTCCTACATTAATTAGTCCAAAAGGAATTTTTTGATTTGCATATATTTCCTATTTAGTTATGAATGTGGTCTTTACCCTATCTTCTGGATGTACGAGGATTTGATTATAACTTGAAAATCCATCTATAAAATACATTAGCTCAGAATAAGTGACATATTGTAAAATTTGTTCCATTGGAGGCACAAAAAAGTTATCCTTCTTACATGTCTTATTAAAATCTGAAAATCTATACAAATGTGAACACTCCATTATTTTTCTAACAGGTACAAGATTTGAGACCCACTTGAAATCTATAAATGGAAATATGATTTTGGCTTTGAGAAACTTGTTTAACTCATTTTTGATCTGATTTTCCATGTTAGGATGAATGTTGCTAACTTTTTTTTAATGAGTTTTACATCTGGTAGCATAAGAATGGTATGTTGAATGATGGATGTGTGATAAATTTTAATATCATCATAATTCCAAGAAAATAAATATTTATCTATTTCAGTAGATGAATGAAGGAATACCTATCATCTTGTGTGATTTTGAGGTGTAAATTGATATTTTGAGTTTTATGATCAGATCCTAAGTTTTCAAATCTCAAAGTTGAACTTTGAAGCTTGCAATTAGTAATTGTTTTAAATATGTCTTTAAAATCATATGCGTCTTCCATTTTAGCTACATGCTTAGGTAAATAATTTTACTTAGTAGATCTATTCAGCTGCTTATCATGTTCATCCTCATCAATGATTTGGTTAGAGTAACACCCTTTAGATGTCAACAAAATTAGGATATCATTGTCATCATTAAACACACACCAACTGGTTATGTTGTCAGGAATGGAGGGGGAAAAATTTGATTCAATCGAAAATATGTCAGGGCTAAAATATTCAGGTTGAATAAGCTTAGAAGGAACATTGACTAGGAGATCAAAAATACCATTTTTTACCCTGGGATAGGAGCTATGTTGAATGCAATGAAGTGAGAAGTAATATTTTGAATCAAATATTTGTAGTGATTGAGGTGACTAGAAACATAATAAATGTTGTTTCTTACTTGTTTTATGACAATTTATGAGTAACCAAATACTTTGAGGTATTTGACATCAAGGATAATGGCTTTCTACAATCCTTGTACTATTTATTCATATTAAGCAATGTTATTGGTACATTCAAATTCTAATTTGCATGCAAGCATAGTGTTCTCTCCACCAAGGTTTCCCAGGATGCACTAGCTCCTGCACCATCATTAGATTTTTATCCATCAAGCTAAAGAGTCAAAAATAAATTATCATGCTTAATTATAGGTATATCTACAATATTAATATATTTAGATGAATCTGATTTAGAGAAAAAATAAATATGGGATGAAATGGAATCAGCTAAAAATGGAGATTTTCGTGTTGTAAAATTGCCAACGAAATATTCCGAAGAATAATTCCCAAGAATATTATTTGCAAATACTACTTGTTCATTTTACTCATCTAGATCAGTCACCAAATATTTAATATGCTTCTCCCTGTCCACCCGGATTTGATTGGGTTTTCCATTGTAGGGAAGCCACATGTGTGACCAATCAGTTACAAAGAAACCATGTAGTTTTTTAGACCAATCTCTCCTTAGAATAATACAATATACGTTAGGAATGTATACAACTAATATATCTATTAACCTTCAAGTTAGAAGATAATATTATTAAAAAATAATTTATTTCTTCTAATAATTTGACATTTTTTCGATCTAATTGAACAATATGAACAACATATTTCTAAGGTGAGATATTCATATTGCTACAAACTGAATAGGGCATAATATTAGATGATTCACTAAAATCCGCTAAACACTTGTGAAATTTCTTATTAAAAATTTCAAAAGTCAAAATAAAAGGAGGTTTATGAGAATTTAATCTATCTCCAATTAGAATAGTATCAGAATAGTCGATTTTGTCTCAAGGATCATTTCTAGGCTTTCCTTTCCCTTTTGAGGCTTTTGCAGTAACCACAGTAGGTAACGGGGATGCAGGGATTGCGTTCAAACTTTTGAGTAGGAATAGTTGTTGTTTCTTTAACTTACGAACCTCATACAATGAGATGTTGGATTTAATATTTTTACTATATTCTATAATGTTATACTCAATGGTATCAAATACTATTAAGATCTTATATGAAGAGGAATATTTAGAAGTAGTTAGGACATAATCAGAAGAAAGGTTACAAGTATTTTCAACTATCGGTTTTTCTTTAGTAGGAGGCGTAGGAGACTTCTATTTTTTATTTTATGAAGGAGCATCGACATGTCCATTAATTATTGTACTTACTAGTAGGGATTATTCCCCTTATTCTTAAATTTATAATGTAGTTAGAATAAAATCCCATAAACTGTGTGCTTCAACTAATTCCTCCACTTGTGATTATTCAGCAAACAAGGCTGATTATTCTTCTTCATCATGTTGATTGGATTCTACGTTGGATATAACAACATGAAGTTCTGATTGTGATGGCTGAGTATTTTTCAAAGGTTGGAAAGGCTTCTTCGAAGATTCAACCACTTGTTTCTTGATTTCTACCATTTCATTAGACATTGTTTTTAGGACCTTTTGTAATCCTTACAAATCGAAAGGATATTTGGGAGATTTATTTTTGGATTCATATTTAAAAGTAAACTTATTGGTTTTTCTTTCATCAAGAGCATTCTTCTTTTTTCAAGAAAGAATTATCTTTTGCATAGATAGAACTTCTTTCATGTTTTCAAGCAATATTGTTTTAGTAGCTCTCTCTATGAATATTTAAATATTAGAAGGAAGAGTTGAGATATACCATTTTATCTACACATCATCACCATTATTAGAAGTATCAGGATTGCCCCTGGGTTAGTCTAGGTTTTGTTTTTCATTTTGGGGATTCTAGGAATAGAGGAAGATGAAAATGATCCAGAGTCTGAAGATGACTATGTGGATGAAGAAGTTTCCCCTGTATTATTATTGATTATGATAGCATGAAATTATTGTGACTAATGAATGTGAATGGAATGATTTATCATATGAAAGGAAGAATCAAGAGGTGGATTTGAATAAGAAGGATCAAATAAAGGAGCGTGAGGGGGGTAAGATGATGCAATATCACTAGTTATTGGATATAAAAGGGAGTTATTCCATGTTTCTCACTCTAGGATCGGGTCAACACACCATAAAATTGTATGGATGATGATAAATTCCTTTAGATAATTCACACTCAACAAGATTTTCTTCTAAAATAGAAATTCCTTCCAATATTTGGATCAAGGTCTGAACTTTAGGTGATTGATTCGAATTTTGACCAACTGATTTAGGAAGTGTCCTATGAGATTTTGTGGTTATTTGAACAACTTTAGATATAGGATTGGGAGATATTGAATGGGATATGGGGATTTTGAGAAGGATTAACTCTTTTGATGGACCTTTAATTTGGGATTAGACCTTGTTGCCATTCATAATCTACATGCCATCCTTCTAGCAAGATAATTGTTGAAGGATTGAGATTTTGTACCTCAACATCAAGGAAAACTACCCAGAAAACTACCCGATCAAGAACTTAAAGTGGTTCCTTTTCCAATCGGAATGGTGGCTCCGACCGGGATTATGGGACCGCTTCTTAAGAAGAGTTATGAGAAATGGATGAAATATATAAGTGTAAGCCTAATGGTGTAAATCGAACTAAGTGATAAATAATAAAAAAACTTAAACTATCTAACATGGGAAATATTTTTTTGTATATGTTACGTTTAGAAATATCTCATAAATAACATGACAAATATAGATCATAAATCATTTACGAGGTTAAGATATATAATGATAACAAATTTAATTAAATAGTTAATTAAATTAGCTAGTGAAGTTATTCGAATATATAAGATTTCATTGTTCATTCATATACTTGTAAGATTGCAACCACACACATCAATAGTGATAAATGTCCAATTGTTTGCAGAAACATATATTAATAAACACAATTAAATAACCATTCAACTCCTAAGTATAATAATAACACACATATAGTAGTACCCGATATATGATTACTCTTCTTATGAGAAACTTAGTAATGGTTCAACTTTCTATTAAGATCACTTCAAGCAATAGTAGTTCAAACCAAAATATTTCTTGCAAAAATTCAGAACCCCTTCTTCATGTTAATGAAGGGGATTTTTAGTTTTTAGTGAAATACAATTATAGTAAATCATAATAAAAGGTTGAACCAGTTTTAATAAACTACAATTAAAATAAAGTAACAAGACAATAATATATTTTGTTGCAACAACATGGCTATGATTGTGATGAAGACTTCCCTCCCATACGGTGTGTTAGCTCACATATAACTATCATATGATTTAATTCTAGGGGAGAATGAGGCTATATGTGCATCTATCCATTGAATATTGTATCATTGAGTGTTGGTAGCATATGAGCAGACGTGTTGGATAGACACCTTAGGACTAACCATTGAATTATTTAACTAATAAATTCCAATTGAATTATAAGTAAACATTTGAAAACTTCTCTATGTTCTCAGCTTTCTTCTTTGATAAATCTTTCCATGTTTTAGGCAATAACTTAACATCGGGAAAAGTCTCCATGGGGAAATATAGAATTAGGCTAGCTTGTAGTAAATTGTCACTGATAGATTTAGTGAGGTTGTTTTAGATGTCCCTGACACTAAATATCATCTTTTCTACATGTTTTAGTTTGATTTCCCACTCTTGGAAGACTATCTCCTTTTGTGACTATTCAATTTTAGGGAGATCGACTAATCACCCTTCAATATTATCTTGCCATATATTATAATCTGAGATTTTCTCCTCAATTTCCTGAAATTATGTCCTCAGATCAGACAAATGATTCACCAATGTGTTTCTTTTTTGACATAAATCGTGAATAGTGGCTAAGTTATGACATAATATAACATAATGGCTAATTTAGTATAGAGTATAAAATCACCTTATTCATTTTTAAATTCAACTATTTCAGGATTTGTCTTCAATTGTTCAATCTTTTTTGTAGTCCTTGGATCTAATTATCCAAATTTTCAAATCGGATTCATGTTGAAACTTTAGGGAATTAAACTTGTTTTGAAGTTCTACAAGTTGTGCTTGCCACTTTTGAGCAATTATTTGTTTCTCATTCTCCAAACCTTGTTCAATGGGATAATCAGAATGGGAATAATTTCAGGAATAGAATATATATATATATATATATATATATATATATATATATATATATATATATATATATATATATATAGTTTTCTTATATTACAGGTTAGGAAGAGACAATTTTGTTGTTCGATTTTCTCCTTATCTTCTCATTCTCCCGCTGAATGATCTCTAGTCTAGGGCTAGAGTGTTTTGAGATAGTGTTTTGGGAAATAATACCCTAAAGGTCTTGGGTTGACAAACTTCACAGATCAAGGGCATGCCATTCAAGAAGGACTCACTTTAACCAACTTCTATACTGAAAACTAAATACTATTAGTTGTAGAACTTATCCGAAAGTCCCTCGGTTGATGTAGATCCTATGGGGTGAAAAACCCCTGCCACACTTTGTGCTATGAAACCTGTAAATCCACAAAAAACAGACACAAAAACCTAGTTGTACAGCATAAATAGTTCCTAGATATTAGTGAAAACCATGCATAATATGATAAAAACAATATGAAATGTTCACTTAACGATTATTACACATGTATAAAGCATCTTAAACACGTAAAAATCGAGAACAAGATGGATCTACTTATAATGAATGCCACGTATAGTAATAAAAATGTGGACAGATCACCTAAATCTTGCCACAGCCTTCGAGCATACCGTCCTCTGGATCCGTCTAGCCCTAGCCTCACAAGAATTCTTCCAATATGTGTGCACAATAGATTTCATATAGGGTGATGAACATCTCACTGAAACAAGGGTTTCCTGTATATACCTGGGAAGTGCAAGAGCCATGGGAATATCAGACTTGAATAGGGCTCCAACAGAGTATAATATCTATATTTTTCTCTCTCCCTTAGGCCATTTTTTTTAGGGGCTTTTATACTCCATCAAATTAATTTTTGTAGTTAGGAGCAGTTAAGCCATGGGCTAGGGTGGTTGAATTACTAAAATAACCGTCAAACCCACCTCAAATATAGGGGAATTATATATATTTTTAATAATTAATAAGGTATACGCAAATCTCTATGAATGGACTTGCGTGTATACACGAAAAAGTCTAGGCAGAGTCACATATGGGTTTTAAGATTTTTTTTTTTTGAGAAAATGTTCAAGTTTGGGGGAAAGGGTGCCCAAGGCCAAAGTGTAAATCATCAAGTACATGAAGGTGATAAATGACACTATAAAAAATGCCCCCAAATATATGATGTCAGAAGGGGTACATGATGGCCGAAATGTATTATGTGTATAGAAACAACCTTGCAAGGACTAGAGAGAACTTCACCAGATTTCAGCCTACCAAAAATCTAGTGAGAGAAATCAAAGAGATAGCGCATGTCTGAGGCGAGCATACCCATGCTCAGTGAAAGAAAAGCATGCCCGCATATGAAATATAGAGTAGATCAAAAATGTATACAAGTATAGTAGAAAAAATGTAAAGTACATAATGAATCATCTGATCACTGCTTGGAAGTGCAAGTCAAAATCAGGTCCAAGTATCATATATAGAAGACTGATCAATGATGCTGCAACAGATATCTGATCTCAAAAGTCACAACTGAATCTAAAAGTATGAAATCATAAGTGGTGGAACAAATGGTACAACACGCAACTTGGGAGCCAACATATAAGATGTTGTTGTGGTGAAACTACAACATATAAGGGTGTACAGTGTCACCTTGAGAAAACTGAAGAAGTTGTCTAAGTGAACTAAATCATGTTGATGCAAAACCCGAGGTCTTCACCGATCACTATGGCACAATTCTACATGATGGGAATAAATGAAATGAAGTCGACCATGTGAGAAATTTTTTGATTACCGGTCATTGATGTATATCGTTAACAAACGCGAGACAACCCACCGGTAATGATAATGAGTGTCAAGGTGCCCCAGTACAATCAAACAAGTGCAAATAAATGAGTTGAAGTCAAACACTAGAAAGACTCCACCAATCAGGAGGAAATGATATATCCTCACTGTCAATGGCGATGAATCTGCCACTGATGACCACAAACCCTAAGGTACTGACAAAAGGACTCTAGACCTTATTCCCAGAGCAATGAGTCATAGTTGATGGGAAAATATCTGTTGGAAGGAAGGCATTAATTCATCCCACATCAGTCCAACATGAGTGTAACTCTCAAGCCAAATTTTGGAAGGAATCATATGAAGTAGAGTGAATTAACCAACCCAAAGTACGTTTCCGGCACGCACAAGATGAAGCTAGCGTACAGCAGAAACCCTTTCAACCAACCAATAATGAAAGCTGACAAAGAGGCGATATATCCATTGATAGGGTCAAGTTGAAATCAAGGTACTGCAGAAATCCCAGGTGTGATAATGTAAGCTTATGTCGAACACAAGGGAAACCACTCAGTCAAAGACCCATGATGATGATCAAATGCTGAGCACAAGGTAACCTGATTTAGGAGCCCCTATCGCTGGAGGTCCTCCTGCATATATTGGATCATCTTCCTTGTATCGCTAAATTTTTAAGCCGTTGAATTTTCAATCATAGACTTACTATAGTTTCATTCCATACTTTTAGTTATGAATCAGTCTTAATAACTGATCTAATAGGTACGTACTAGACTATTTGAGACATTTTGCATAGTTTTGTTATGAACCCCATTATGATTTTCAGTTTGGAAACTACATATTTGACGTGGTGGATGGAATAATTATATTTTTATAATAATGATATTTTTATTCTCTTGAATAATTAACATTAATATTGTGATAATAAATATTTAGATTTCGTTAATAAAAATTAATGTTTTTAGTTTTTATTCTACGTGGATATTGTGATAATAGACATTTATATGTCATTAATAAAAATAATGTTTTTAGTGTTTTTTCAATAAAAATGTTACCAAAAGGGTTTAGTTGATAGTTTCCTTTTAATATTTATGGTACATTTTTATGTGTTCCATAATGAATTAAATGTATTTACACACTTTGTAATGTTTAAGAAGATATTGGGAGAATATATTGGTTTCATTTTTTGAAATTAATTGTTTCATTGTCCCAATTTAAATTGGTGAGAATGTATTGGTTTGAGTTTTTGAAATTGATTCTTTCATAGCCCCAATTTCAATTATCAAAGTCAATTTCATGTCAAAAATTTTGCAATATTTGGGCAACTGTGTTTATGCTTCCCTTATAATTTTCTCTTAAAGATGATGTGATGGACACTGGATGATATCGATAAAGTGCGATAAATGGGGTCATTTTTGCTACACTATAGAAGGAAGTGTTATACAACCATTCAACGAGAGGTAACCACTTGACCCATTGTGTTTGCTTATCCGATACAAAACAATGAAGATATCATCCAAACATTTATTCACTATCTCAGTTTCACCATCGGATTGAAGATGATAAGATGAGCTATGAGCTAGTTGAGTACTCAATTTTTATAAATTCAATAGCAATTGTACTTGCTTTAAATGGATGAGATAATGCACAAAAGTGTGCATACTTGGTAATTCTATCAACTACCACCATGATGATAGTATTTCCTACGGAATTAGGTAAACCTGTGATAAAATCCATTGAAATATCCTCCCAACGTTTACTTGGAATGGATAAAGATTGTAGAAGACATGGGGTCTTAATTGTCTGAACTTTATTTTGATAGAAAACCAAACATTCTGCCACAAACTTTTGAATATTAGATTTAATTCCATCCCAAACAAATACTTTCTTCACTCTGTGGTAAGTTTTTAAAAATCTTGAGTGTCCTCCTAAAGGATAAGTGTACAATTCCAAAAGAATATTTTGTTTTAGTTGGGAATTCTTACAAATATATAAGAGATATTTGTACCATAAGGAATCATTCTTCCAACTAAATGTATCATATATACTAGGATCTTGCTGCGACTTTTGAATAAATGTCCACACTTCTTCGTCCTTCTTCCATTCATCCCTTGCTTCGATTAGCCAATCTGGCTGGATAATAGAAATGGCACAAAGCAATGCTTCCACCTCTTCATCTTTTCTTGAGATTTCATTTGCAACAACATTTAGCTTCCCTTTTTTGTATATTATTTCAAATTCATAACCCAACATCTTTGTGACCCATTTTTTGTGCTCTTCTGAAGATAGTCTTTGTTCCAAAAAGTGTTTAAGACTATCATGATCATTTTTTACCTTGAAGTGTCTTCCCATTATGCAAGGTCACCAGTTCTTTAATGGATGTAGTATTGCAAACATTTCCTTCTCATAAATAGCTTTCTATAAATACTTTCCTTTGATTGGATGAATTTCAAAGGTAATGGGTCTTCCTTATTGCATTAAAACAATACTAATTCCATTTCCTTAGGCATCACATTCCACAATAAATATTTTTGTGAAGTCTGGCATAGCTAAGACCAGTGTTAGGCACATTTCCTCTTTAATATGTTCAAAAGTCTTAGTTGCTTCAAGATTCCATGAAAATGCATATTTCTTCAATAATGTTGTTAAAGGTGTTTCTATTCTCCCATAATTCTTAACAAACTTGAGATAATACCCTATTAACCTGAGAAATCCTCACAAATTCTTTATGGTTGTGGGGACTTTCCATTCCTTAATGGCTTTAATTTGTTAGGGTCTAACTTAACACCCTCGTGAGATACAATATGACCAAGATATTCCACCTCTTGTACTCCAAAGAAACATTTGGATATTTTTTCATATAATTGTTTCTCCTCCAATAGTTTGAGCACCCTGTCAACATGTTGAACATGATCCTTCCAAGACCTGTTGTAGATTAGTACATCATCAAAAAATAATAGCACACATATTCTAAGGAAGGGTTTTAAAATGGAATTCATCAACACTTGAAATGTAGAAGGTGCATTGGTAAGGCCAAAAGGCATGACCAAAAATTCATAATGAACCTCATGAGTTCGAAAGTTTTTTTTTGGAATATCTTCAGCCTTCATTCTAATTTGATGATATCCTGAACGAAGATCCAACTTGGTAAAATAAATTGTTCCATGCAATTCATCCAATAAATCATCAATCACAGGAATGCGAACTTGGACATAAGGATATCTGTAAGGCCTCATGTTTGGAGGAACACTTCCTGGAATCAAATGAATAGCATGATCATGATCAAGAATAAGTGGGATTCCTTTGGGAGCTTCAAACACCTTGGAATTATTGTCCAAGACTTTTTGGAGATCTGTAGAAATAGATGATTTTGATGTTGGAACTTTTAGTGAGCATGATGGTGCAATTATGCCTCTTTGTTCTTTCTTCAGAATTTTTTTGATGACATTAGAGCTTATTATCTATCCTAGTTTCCCTGTGATACCCCGTAATTCAATTTCCTTTCCTTCGGAAAAAATCTGAAGAAAAGTTCTTAAAAATTAAAATCTATCGTCCCCAAAGATTGTAACCATAATAATCCCAGTACAACATCATCACCTGCCATTGGAATGGAAAGCATTGGAATATTCAATACATATTCCCCCATGGCTAGCTCATAGGGGCGTCACTTAATTAACCTATGGCATAACATGTGCGTTCGTGGCATACTAAAAAATACCCTTAGTTTGACTACATATTGGAAAATACCTCTAAAAATCACTTTATTTAACCCCCTACCAATACTAACCCATTGCATTTTCCCAATTTAAAAACCCCCTACTTTCACTAGATATTGTAGGTATCCATTTTTTCATTAACATTTTGTATACCCCTTTATATTTATATCCTTAACATAATGACATGATGCCTCTCTTATCACCCCACATGCATTCTAAAATTCACCTTTCTTCTTGTGATATACATAGGAGATGCATATTAGTATTCCCACAATGTGATTACTCAATCCACAGTCAAGCACATCTCACTATGATTTGTGGCATTTAATGGTCTAAGGCATACAAAGATCAACCATGTTTTAGGAAGATTGATTATGTGCATGTCTATAAAATGACATAGAAATTGATCTATATGATGATGAAAAATCAATTGATCAATCTTTATGAATATGTTTGCACCAAATAAGGTGTTCAATCACAAGTCTAGACCCTCTTCCCTTTGAAAGCTTCTTGTTCAAAAATCCAACTACAACCTCATGTACTCAAACTAGTGTCTTATTAAGGTGGAACAACAAAATTTACAGTTTCAGAGAATTATATAGAGAGGAAAAGGCAAGGTGAGGATGAGAGTTATGAGACCCTCCCTTTGCTTTAATGAAAAAAAACTAAAAACATTGTTCTTTGTTGTTTTTAATTTAAATGTTTTAATGAGAGCCCCATGGTATATTTTATTAAGACATCATTTGGAAACGACCCATGTGGATGGCATTAATGGTTTTTTAAGCTTGGTGATGTGATTTAAAGAGCTCTTACCGCTAGATTTCTTTTTTCACCAAAATGGCCCACCTCCTCGACGACCAATTTGTCGCTATATTCCGACATAGTTGTCGCAAGAGCGATTGGCTGAGGATGGTGCTGTGTTTCTCTATCCCGTATGGTTCTCTGACAAGACTTACAAGATGTCGCACTCACCCATTACTTCCTTTTCCGTCGTCACCTAAACAAGTGCTACGCTCCGACGTTTGTAAACCCAGGAACATTTCCGATGAAATGTGGTCCGACGTTTTGAACATCGCTTTCCAAGTTTGTAAAACTATCGTAATTCGACGAAATGTGGTTTGACATTTTGAACGTCACTCTTCCGATTTGTAAAACCGTCACACTCGACGCAATGTGGTCCTGACAGCAAACTGTCGCAATTCTGACGCAATGTGGTCCGACGTTTTGAATGTCGCTCTTCTGACGTTTGTAAACCGTCGCAATTCCGACGAATTGTGGTTCGATGTTTTTATATTGTCTCTCTTTCGACTTTTTTAATCTGTCGCAATTATGACGCTTACAAGGCGTCGGTATATCGACGGCAGGTTCAATTTTTAAAAAAAAATGAAACTTTAAAACACGACAGTAAATCTCCAATATTTGTTATGAATTGTGGGTGTTCCAATGACCGTGAAATGTTAATATAATAAACCACCGCACAGTGCTTCGACTATAAACAATCATTTTTTTTTTCACAAGAGAAAAAATGTTGTTTTTAATATATTATATGAAGTAAAACAGTCCATGAAGTCATTAAACTTTCACATCTGATGATTGAAACCCAAATATCCATCCAGAAAAGTGGAAGTCCCACCCCAGACAATGATAGAAAAATACCCCATGTCACATGGCTGTGTTGACATGATATAAAAACCCATGAATGTCCACATGTAGATTATCAACAATTTGAGAAATTATCCAAATATGCCCGAGGCATCTATAAGAAAGTGAAATAGTAGTATGTAGAATAGTAAAAATGTGATAGAGTACCGATGTCCATTGTTCCAAATACAAATTAAAGTACCCAAAATCCTTGAAAAGAGAAAAACGCTAATCATGTGAGGGAGTATGATATGTCCAAAATATAAAAAGACTAATTTACCACAAACTTGCATCATTAGTTTGAAGGCAGAGTGGATAAACATTAATCATTTTTTTCTGCCAAGAGAAAAATGTTGTTTTGAATATATTATATGAAGTAAAAGAGTCCATGATGTCATTACTTTTCACCTCTCAAGATTGGAACCCAAATATCTCATCCGTAAAAGTGAAGTCCCACCCAGACAACATAGAAATACCCCAGTCACATAAGTATGGACATGATATAAAACCCAGTAACGGTCCACATGGAGATTATCGACAATCTGAGAAAGCATCCAAATATGCCCGAGGCATCTATAAGAAATTGAAATAGCAGTATGTAGAATAGTAAAGTAACAGATAGAGTACCGACGTCCATTGTTCCAAATACAAATTAAAGTACCCAAAATCCTTGACCAGAGAAAAACGTTAATCATGTGAGGAGTGTGATATGTCCAAAATATAAAAATACCATCAGACCATATCAATAAACCAGCATCACTAGTTTTGAAGGTAGAGTGACAACCTGTCAACACATAAAATAGTATCATAAAGCGGATATAGGAAATGTTCAGAGACATGTACTGTTGATATACGCCTCACACAAAAAGCATCCATGATAGAGAAAAAATATGTATAAACCCAGGGTCGATTGTATGTTCTGGCTCGCTTGTTCCCAGAAATAAAAGCCATCTGCAGAAACCCAGGCTCACTTGTAAGATCAGGCTCGCTTGATTCCAAAATTGGTAACCATCTGTTGCATCCGAGATGTAAGGTTCAAAGCTCGTTGTTTGGCTTAGGACTCACATAACATCCACCCGTTTTCACATTCCTAAGTTCCTATAGATATACAGAGAAAGAGTATAATACGTAGACCATATAAACATGGCTCTGTATTTCAAAAAACAGGTTTAAAATAGAAATAGGGCAACATTTTTTTTCCAATTGTTATGAACATAATTTGACCGTGAAATATTAATATAATAAACCACCCCGCAGTGCTTCGACTATAAAAAATCATATAAACATGGCTCTGTCTTTCAAAAAACAGGTTTAAAATAGAAACAGGGCAACATTTTTTTTCTAAGTAAAGTTAATCTATTAACAGTGGGAATAAAATTACACCGAAGTCAAAAGCATTGCCCAGACTCATGAAAAATTTTTCATCAAAAAATCAAAAAATAAGACTGCCCTCATACGGGGAAACCAGTCCTGAACGTTTACAGAATTCAAAAATATTACAGAGGTCCAGCACAGTAATATAATCTAAAAAGCCCAATTAAGTGGGCTGCGAAGCAAGAAAAACAAATTAACCAAACTATTCCTCTAGTGGTTCCTCGACGATTCGGCACCATCCTTCGGAAGGTCCAAGATCGCCAGGTGCTATCTCCACATTCATGCCACCACTCCCCTCCTGAAGGCCCGAATGTTGGCTGGCTTTTTCTGAGCTCAGACCCGCCAAACAGGTGCATTGTTCTTCCATTTGGGCCTCCTCACAGAAAACCACAGTAATTGAAGCTATGGTTCGTGGGCAGTTAAGAGAGAAATTAAAGGAAAAAAGCGCAGTGTGTGTCGTGGGAGAAGGTGAAGCGGTGGGGAAATGAGGAGTAGGGGAGCCCATATGATGGCCAGATCCTAGAACCCAACCCCGCCCACTTCTAGTATCTGGATAGCGACCTACGTGATAATCACTGGACTGGGAAGACGACTCGGTTGAGGGGCTGGAGGTAGCGCGCAGGGGTTAACCTCTAGTGCTCCCCCTACGGCAACACATCCTTTGATGCAGGCCAGGCATGGGTGCAATCTTAGCAGTGGGCACAAGACGAGACAGAGAAGCAAAATTCCAAGAAACAGAGGAAGACAGACACAAACCAGACCGAGAGAAATGCAGATATGCAGCAAGGTCTAAGTAGCAGTTTAGCTAGCCACTTCTCCTTCTCATCACAGTGAGCAGGCAGTGTAACCCAACAACCAACTCGTCTGAAAAACCATAGCGAAACGCCATTTTATCGACCCAACTGCAATGCAATCAAAGGACGCCCATCATAATTAATCTCTGATCATTAATGAGAGCCGAAGGCTGGGTCATATTGGAGCATGCGGAATCGCTAATAGGAGTGGAGGTCCGATCTTGAACAATGTTAAAACTTAATGCGATTTGATGTGAAAACCTTGGAACTGAATTGAACAACGTTAAAAATTAATGCGATTGATATGAAATCGCCACATCCATGTCCCATCACCTTAAATGCCATCGAATGCACCTGCATCCAAGAACAGGGCAACATTTGATTGAGGACACATGGCAGAAATTGATTGGAGCGGATCTTTGTTCGGGCCAATCGCGTAGTGGAAATCTGGACCTGAAAAATATTAGGGCGAATTTGATAAGAAATTCGCGTCACAACTCTCACTCCGTACGCCAGCCCAACTTCAGACTCGAAAAAGATTAGGGAAAAATTCAAACAGTTTTCGCATCACAAAATTGGCCGACGTCAGCAGGCTATTTTGGAACACGAATTTGGTTTTAATTATGGTTTATCGCCGTTTGAATTCCGGTGGGCTCGACTTAAGAACAATTTTTTTTTATCCCATCTTATAAAATTTGTGTTGGTTTTCTTTGATAATACATATATTTATAATAAATCATGGGAATACCACACTAAACATGTGGAAAACTTATATAAATTAATGAGAACAATCATTTTTATGTAAAAATATCCAAATGTGCTTTTGGGAAATAAGAATTCGAGTATTTGGTTCATATTTTTTTAAAGGAAGGAGTGAAGTTGGAGCCTCAAAAGATGCAAGCTATTAAAAAATGACCTATTCCTAAGAAAATCAAGGTTCTTAGAAGATTTTTTAGACTTACATGATATTATTGATCATTTGTTAAGAATTATGCAAGCATTTCAAGTCCACTCACATATCTCTTGAAGAAAATATCATTTATATGGAATGATGAGGCTACTTTGGCATTCTCTCTTTTAATGGATGCCATGTCTTCTACACCAACATCGGTTGCACCTACTTTTGGTAAAACATTCATAGTAGAGTGTGAGGCACCAGGACAAGGAATTTTCGTAACATTAACACAATAAGGGACATCATTGGCTTTTAAAAGCAAGGAATTCAAAGAAAATATTTGGTGAAATCTACGTATGAAAAATAAATGGAAGCAATATTACATGCAATAAAAAATGGGGATAGTATATCATTGGGAGGTACTTTAAAGTCAAGATATACCATGATAGTATAAAGTATTTTTTGAAGCTATGATTTTCATTAGAAGATTAACAAAAATGAGGAGAAAAAATGCAAAGTTTTAATTTTGAGATAATCTGCAAAAAGGGTAAGGAAAATTTAGTACATGATGCTCTTTCTAAAATAGAAGAGGCCTCAAATTTATATCCAATTACATTTGCTATTCCTAGGTGGCTAGAAGAAGCTTGCCATAATGGAAAAATGAAAATAGTACTAAACAAAAACTAAAATTTATAAAGGATGGGATGAACTCTATGGAGCATTGGGAGTGAAAGAGAGATATACTTTGGTGCAAATGTAGAATATTTTTATGCATGCAAGCGTATTTGAATAAAAAAATATTAAGGGAGTCCCATGTCTCTCTGATGGTAGGACGCAGGGTTCCTTAAAACATCTCAAAGGATCAAAAAACATATTTTTGGAAGGAATGAAGAAAGATATTCAAAATTTTGTAAGAGAAGGTCAGGTTTGCATAATAAATAAAAGAGAGATAGTAAAATATCTAGGGTTACTTTGACCATTCCACATACATATTCAAATACTAGAAGATATATCAATAGACTTTATTACAGGGTTACTGAAATATAAAGGTAAGTATTACATTTTTGTGGTCATTTATATAGACAAATTTTGTAGATTTTTTTTGTAGAGCTCAAAATACATAAACAACAAGCCAAGTGGTAGAAGTGTCCGTGAAAGAAATTCATAGTCTTCATGGTTTTCCTAAAGTAATAGTAACAAGAAAATTTTGGAAATTATTATTTAAAATGAGTGGAGAAACACTAGCTGCCATGAGTTCTACATATCAAACAGAATCAAATGGTCAAACAAAAATAGTTAACAAATGTTTTTAAGGTTATCTACAATGTTACTCTTTAGAAAATCAATCTTAATGGATGAAGTGGGTTCGTCAAGGAAGAATGGTAATATGATACTACCTGTCACACATCTACTAAAATTTCCCCATTTAAGGCCCTTTATGGATATCCAACTCCTAGTATCTCATACTTTTTGCAAGATAAGTCCAAAGTATAGGAAACAAAGTCACAAATAGAAAATACTAAAGAAACTTTGAAAATTATTGTGGAAAACCTTCAAATGACATGAAACATGATAAAACAACAAGGGGAACAACATTGAAGTGAAAGATAATTTGAGGAGGGTAATTGGGTATTTTTTAGATTATATCATTATAAGCAATCTTCATTCAAGAAAAAGAAGAATAAAGAATTAGCTCAAAAATGTTATGGCCCTAAATAATTATTCATAGGATTGCACAAGTGGTATAGAAGTTATATTTTTCTTCTTCTTGCATTCATAAGGTTTTTCATGTATCTTGCCTAAAAAAGGTTTTGGGAAAAAATATGCCAATGTAAATAGAACTTCCAAAATTAGATGAAGAATGAAAGTTGATTCTTGAACCACAAAAAGTTATAAATAAACATTCTGTATCTCTTTGACATATAACCATTATGAAGTACCTAATCAAGTGGAAGAATATTCCTCTAGAAGAAGGTACATGGTAAAATGATCAATTCGTGATGAAATACCCATGGCTAAAGGGTTCGTTTGAATTTTTGACAAAGGTTTTGTTATATGTTTTATATAACGTGCAGCAGAATAGTTTTATTGTTTGTTAAGGTCCCACACAGTGATCAAATTTGAAGGGCAGGTCCGAATTTCAATTAGAAGGGCATATATCTATGTCGCCCTTCCATAATGAAAAGCTTAAAAAAAAAACTTTTCAATTGACCACAATAAATTATTTTTACATTTCATTTTCAGAAAGACAAAACAATCAATCTTTATATTAATAAAAGACTATTACATACACAACAATGAAGAAGGCTCCATATTTCAGTGCTTAAATATCTCATTGGCAATGTCAACATAAGTCTTGAAGGCACTATTATAAGAATTTGGATACATACCACCAGGATGTAGGAGATTATTATGTGTCAGATTGTGTAATGCAATTTTGACTTTGTCTCACAAGGAGCAACAACATGGAGGTCTGGATTTTTTTATAGAAATTTTTTATTATTATTTGAAACGTTGTTTATAGATATGAATACAACAATGGAATTATGAGCATGGTGGACAATTAGTCAAGCTCATGATGCCAAACCATGATGATGTAAGTTTGGAATTTAACATTTTTACATGTTAAAGACAAACAGTCAAAATCACTGACAACTTAGTATGCCATAATTAATAATCATTCCCTGTTCACTTTTGTTAATATCTTTATGTCACACGATGATCTCTCTTCTCTGGCATTTACTTGTATTGAAGATCACTATTCTAGGAACAAGGAGTTATTTTCTCCAAAAATAACCCTAGTCAAACATTGACAATGGATCAAGGATATATTTCTATGCTTCATAAGTACATATGTTCTACTTCTACATCATGTCTTGGAAGTGGTTGTTTTGTTGGAAATTATTCACCAGTTGGTTTCATACCAAAGTCTTTTTCTCATTTTTAGCATCCAATACATGAAAAAGATAATGGTTTAAAACAACATCAATATTTGAAATTTTGCAAGAATTTTCTAGCACACTTTGAATATGAATTTTGAAGTCAAGTGCATGATGTTGTATAGGATCAAGTTTCATTTTGAATACCAAATGTTTCATAAGAAACTTCTCAACATGCTACCCTGCAGTAAGGATTAAATGACAATATTGCATCAACTATTTCCATAATAAAAGTGCACCTCGGCCATAAGACTAAACAACTACAAATGTTGTAGATCTAACAAGACCACACAATCAAATGTATTCCACAAGGCCAATACTGTATGAAAAATGAAAAGGAGTTTGCAACCAAAATACCTTAGGCAACTAATTCAATTAGATACACCAAACCATCAGCAAAAAGGAAAACCAGCCTACTCAAAAGGCAAGCGTTTACCTCCTTTGACAAAATTTGAGTTCCGAAACAAGGGCCTTTATTGTCTTGTTAATGCCCCTAGTAATTTGAACGGGGTTTGCACCTACTGTAACAACCTAAACAAAAAGGTTTCATTTCAAATTATTTTCCACAAATTTAAGATACAACCATTGTCAGTTTTGTATTTCCTAACAAGCTCATAAATTTTGACAAAAGAACCAAAAATTTTTAATACCCGATAGCAATTTTTTCACTCAAAAAATATCTTAGACTTAATAAGCCCAACCCAAAACTAAAAACCAAACACCATAAGACCCTACAAAAATGAATAGATGATCTTAATCCAGTACTATCGACAAAAAGTTACCTTTACACCCTCACTTATTAAACCATGTGCTGTTGAATTTTAACTTCAACTGTTGTAGCAGAAGGACGGATGCAGCAACAACATTTTTTTTTGGAGGTTGCTTGCACACCATCCAGAAATTTAATTCAGCATTTAAAATTCTTGCAAGTTTTTTTTGTAGACAGCCACAGCCATATTTCTATACAGGATTGTATTTAAACACAACAACCAGCATTAACGCAATTCACCAACCAGAAATTAAACAAACAGAAATTTACCCCCTAGTTTTGTAAATTCAACAGGAGGACACGTGGAGCATTAATATTAGATCACATGAAATTGAAGGGAATCTGAAAACCTAAAGACCGGACCCAATTTTTTTATAAGGCACATTGGATTGAGAATTTGTGTTACAAATTAGGCAGACGTCAGCATCCCATTTTGGAACGCGAATTTGGTTTGAAATTCAATCTATTCAGACTTTTGAAGTCCAACGGAAAGGGTTCTTTAATGTTTTGATAGTTTAATTTTATGTATGCTTTAATATATACATATGTTTTAAACATATGTTATATATATATCATATGCGAAATGAAAGGTGGGCCATAGAATTTAGTTTTAATTTTATTTTTATTAAAAGAGGGTTTATTATAATATGTTTTATATGTTACGGCATATAAAAATAAAAAGGTCGAAAAAGCTTGGTAGTTTTTTTTTATAGACAGTACGTAAATTTTTTATTACACAGCAGTGTGTAAAAAGTGAAAGACCGAGTGTAACTTTTTAAGTGTGTATGCACAGCAGTGTGAAAGGGAAAAACACAGCAGAGTGTTTTAGAGACAGAGTATGTTTGTTTTGAACAGACAGTGAGTTGGTTTTATGCACTGCGTTTTGTAGCAATCATAATTTTGTAATCCCTCTCAGTGAGGAAGAAGTGTAATAGTTTTTTTTTTGAGTTATTGAAGGGAATAGAAGTTTGTTTTCAAAGTATTGAAACTCTGTCTCCTGTCAAAGAAATTTTTATTTTCTCTATGTTAGAGGAAGGGAGATTTATTCTCCATTCATTGTTCTGGAATTTTTCAATATTCCAACATGTGAAAGAACAAAAGATGTTGTGGTTCCATCCCCAGCTAAATCATTTGTCTTTGCCGCAGCTTGCCTTACCAACTTGGCCCTAATATTTTCAACTGGGTCCTCTAATTCAACCAATAAAAAGGCCAAAACCATAGCATTGAGATACATTTCATTACACCGTCAATAACAATAAAATTTGACTCAGCCATAACCCTTTCCTTTTATTGTTGTGAAAAGCTTTATGCATTACTCTAATGTGGCTAGTCCATAGGCCAAGTAGACCACTGGGTAACAAATATGTTTCCTTTCACCTTTGAGTTTACAAATTATGCCTACCAAATCTAAGACATTTAAGAGAGGGAAATAATACAATGTTAAAAAGAAAACTAGAGCACAAATCTAAAAATTACCTCCTTAGCTACTGTCACACCATCATTAACTATTTTCAGAGAACCATGCTTTCTCTCCAAGACAACATTTTTCCCCAACAAGATCAGCAAGTTTGTTCACACCGTCTGCAAGACAAATTGACAATGCTTTCAATAAGTGTGCAATTGAATGCCATACCATATACCAAAAAAACCCTCCATGAAAAATTAAAATAACACATTAAAATCGAATATAAGTGGACAAGGAAAGATCCACCGCAGTGAAGTTACACGTGCAGGTGACCTTCCTTTAAACATAATTTTTTCTCTGACCTGTAATTTTTTTGTCACTGAGCCATCCATGTTGAAGTACAACTCCTTTTCCATAGCTCTTGTATTAACTACCTTCTCTCTGTTGCGTAATATCAGAGTCCCTCTTATGCTTGAGAGATTAAAGGAAATGGGTGAAAAAACTGAAAGAGAATACAATTGTCTTCCATAATTATCAAACATTGCACCCAACTTCTTCCCCTTTCCATTGTTACCCAATTAGGTAGATGTGGAAAATATTGTCATACTGCCCAAAGTAGAGGCCATCTTCTCTTATCCTGAATATAGAATTACAAGATCTTCATATTAGTATGAACCTTAAAAAACATGACTGCCATTGCTAAAAACCAGTTTTAAGTTGTAACAAGAAAACTAAACAACTATCGCAACTTTTGGAAACTTCTGGAGCATTAAGAGAGAAACAACCAAAGAAAAATAAAACCACAATCCTCATTTTAATGATACTGGACTATATATTTGCATTAAGATAATAGAAAGAAATCACGACTATATTAAGGCCAGCACAAAACAATCTTTAACCTGTGTCTCTCGCGGCCTTCAGGTTACCATGCTAGAGGTTGCAGATTTTTAATTTAAATTCTTGACCTCTTGTGCCCATCTATGAATGCATCCAATGGGATATCTACATCAAATGCTCCTTTATATCCCCAAAAACAAATTCCCTACTACAAGAGCACCAGTATTGATGGACCACCCCACACCATCCCACCCACTAGAAACGGTGAAAAAGGAAACCCGAGAAACCTTCTGAAATATCTCAAGATGACTATATGGGTGGTTCTTATGAATAAACCAACCATTCAGAACATGCTCATCAATCCAAACCATGAGTATTATGTGACAATATTCAAGCAGGCACTGAATCGGATTTCTGAAGCTATGTTAGAGAAACCCTAAACTCTCACCGAAAATAGGTGAAATGTGGCACCACTCAGAGATTGACATGTGCCAATTGGTACAAGTGGTAGAAAATTGGCATGCTCAAACAACGAGGTGATGCAAGAATGACATGAGGGAGAAAATATCAAAAAAGCCCCAAATCTGGAGAACTAAAGCTCATCACCAACCTGAGATTGACAACTTTACATGATGTAACCTATGAAATCGTAAATGGAGAAATCATAGTAACAATAAAGTAACCTATGTAACAATAAATTTAGATTCTTCCTGGGAGTGGTAATGGGAGAAATCATAGTGAACAACAGGAAACATGCAGAGTTGCTTACAATCAAATAAATGAAAAAACACATACAAAAAACCTAGATAATAATCATGAACAAGCTTAATATTGAATTATGAAC
Organism: Pinus albicaulis; assembly: GCA_034641835.2. Lineage (NCBI taxonomy): Eukaryota > Viridiplantae > Streptophyta > Pinopsida > Pinales > Pinaceae > Pinus > Pinus albicaulis. The sequence goes on along the minus strand of CM076581.1, from coordinate 827,454,272 downwards.
TATAAATGAACTTACAAAATGTGACATTACGAACTGGGTCAAGCGCACAAGCAAAAATATCCTGGACATGACCTTGGTTGACAAGTTGTATTTCTCATGATGCAAGAGGATTTGTACATGCACTTCCAAGTCAATCAAAATCCATCATTATCTATACAATAAATACAAGTAATTGATTGAGTATTTTTTACTCTAAGATGCATTCTTATGATAATGTTAGAACATATGTTGAAAATGTCAAAACATACCTGAATAAGCTCCTCTTCGTTTCAAGAACAATTTATTGGAGTCGCATGAACTTGGAACAAGCCTCCCACAATCTGAAAGAGTAGCAACTAATTCAACAATGACTTTTTTGTTGCTACGCTGGATCGAGGGAGGTTTGATCCAAGATTAAATCACTCCAATAAATTATTCTCTACTAAAAAGTGCCAACCACGTGAAGGTGGAAGCTCTTATGGCCCCTCCCCCCACCCTCACATCACTCTCAATTCCCCAATACCCAATCTATATTTCATTTTTTACTTTCATGAGCATAAAAAAAAAAAATTCAATAACTAATAAAAAAACAATTCAACAAAAAGTATGCAAGGAAACATTGCAATTAATGCTTGACATAAAAATAGTATGATAAATGAGTTTTTTATATAATGCAAAAAACGTTCCAAGTATGGTAACATTTGTCTTATAATAATACAATATTTTACATTATCAAATTTTATTTTTCTTCTTCCTATTTCTAAAGCTCCTAATTACATCATCAATATCATCGTGCTCTACTCCCCGTTTCATGCCTTTCAACCCGCACTGTTGACCTACTTGCATAGTCACAATGTTTGGTCTCATCCAGTGACGGCGCATCGCCTACAAAAACTGATAATATTAAATTTTAATTGTCATCTTTTAAATATCATTGAACTAGTTCGGTAATATTAATAAAAAAAATTGCAATGAGATTCTTTACCTGCTGCACCAGTTGTCGCCACTGACCTAGTTACGTAGTCACGATGTCTAGTCTCATCCAGTGACGGGGCATCGCCTACAAAAACAGATAATATTAAATTTTAATTGTCATTTTTTAAATATAATTGAACTAGTTTGGTAATATTAATAAAAAAATTGCAATGAGATTATTTACCTGGTGCACCAGTTGTTGCCGTTGGGACTGTTACCCTATCTTCCTCTCTGGTGGTAAGATCCTCAAGGGAAACATTCTCTGTCATTTAAACAAAAAAAGTTATAAGGACAACCATCAAGGTATAACTAGAAAAAATTATAAGTGGAAATTAATTACCGTCACGGCCCTCACTGATAGTAGCATTTTTCGGCCTCGTCCCCACTATAATGATCAGGTCGCACGTGAGGATCATCTACATCTGGCTCTAAAACTGGGTTATTTGCCTCGTCGGTAGTGTTGCTCCCCTGATTTAAAAAAAATTGTTAGACATTAAATTTATGGAGGAAAACAAACATATTGAAAGGTTAATTTTTTACCTTATCAGGCATTCTGGATCTTGGGACCTGCCCCAAGCTTCTGCGACGTTCAACTACAGCTTGATAGCCGAAATGGAAAGCGATATTTTTATCTTCCTCTGTAGTTTATGTTCCGAAGTAATCACCCTACATTACATATGATTGTGTATTTTTAATCATATTTGATAGGATTACAAAAATGTTGGAAGGAGATACAATTAATTATAATATGTTTATCTACTTAATTACAATTCTTGCGGCTAATTTCAAGTAGCCACCCTGGCCTAGCTTGTGATGGCCCTTTTTTTCAATCCTAGCTTTGGTTGCCTTTGAGGTGTCAGGCAACCTAGCATCAAAAGATTGAAGTCAAATATGACGTAGCACACTTTTATTTTAGACATAGAGAAAATTAAAGCTATTGAATTAAAGTTGTAATTTACCTTGCGGGTCCAGTTGGCATTTTTCCTTCTTTCTTTGCCCTTTTCTCTTTTCCGTCATGGATGAGTGCTCTCCACTCACTCTCTAGAACTGTGAGAGGATGCTCGTATCTAGGGTTAAATTTCAATTGCGTCCTATAGGTGTCCCTGGTATATTTCAAATATTTGCCGGCTACCCGAGCCACCACTGTTCTGTCAAATGTGCTGACCCCAAAAAGGGCTTCTAGATAATCTAGAAGTTCTTTTTTCAGGTTGGAATTCTGGGAATTCCACCCTGTGCATATGGTTGGGACAAAAATTACCAACGCATGGCTCTCCAAAAACCTGTAGAACTCATTGTTTCCTACACAGTAAAAAAAAGATATTATCATTAATTTAAAAATAAAAATCATGATAAATATGTTTTAGATAAAGTACATGAAATAGTTAAAATATTAAAATTTACCCGGGAGTTGTACATGCTTTATAGGGACACCCTCATCGTTCACCAACAACGTGCCATTAATGGTCCCTGTGGAGCTGACACGTGTAGCTCCAGGAAACGCAATAATGTAGTTGGCCATATCGGCCTCATCATTGCCAACACGTTCAGCGGTTGGCTGGGTGTCTACTTGGGCAGGGTGTGTTTCTTGGCTAGCACCTAAAGGAGTAGAAGGTGTACGAGAGGGTTGTTGGGCAATCTCTTGCCTTTGTGTCCCACTACCACCAACACCGGGTTCAGCAAATGCCAGAAAACGCTACATACAAAAGAACTTTTTGTTAGTTTAGTCAATGTAAAAATTAAAAATCAAACTATCACAATTCATCTCATGCAAAACAAAAAAAATATCCTTTTGAATTTTTATTATTACCTGATATGTTTCTAGCTGGCTCATAAGTTGTTTTATCCTCTCTTCTGTTTCAGGTGTTTGAGGCGCGTCTATCGAAGTATTAAATTATGACCTTGCATCTCGTGCCTTTTTTCGCAACAAGAGCACTGGAGATAGGGATGAAGAAAGCTCTTCCTCAAAGAGGGAATCATCAGGCGTACCATGGCTAGGTGTCTGCATATTTTAGCAAAATTAATATTATTTCAATTATGTAAATAACTAAAATACCTGAAGATAGATAAATGCTGGCACTTTACATGTTCTTCTGCTGGCCTCTTTCCGCGATCATCTAGTCTCGAGGTTGTTCCTGTACGGCCTTGATCAGTCTGCCACATTGCAATAAAATTGTAAATGTAAAAACTTGAAAACAATATCTAACTTGAAAACACAAAATGAAAACTGAAATAATTTCTAATAAGACACCGGAAGATAGAATTAGAGTTTCAAATATGCCTTGCATTGTATTCATTCCTGGAAACATGTCATTGCACATTAAGGCACCCAAACAAGAGACAAGTTGACAATGAAGACCTTATTGAATATATTGTTGGAGCAACTTCTAATAAACTTGTTGTGAAGACCTTGAGGAAATTTTTGGAGCAACATTGTTGAAGCTGATGGTATAGCATTGTTGGAGACGATCTTGAAGGGCCTTGAAGTGAAGCTTTTGTAGCAACTATTGAAAAATCCTTAGAGCATTTAAGTAAGGCACTTTCTATCTTCCATCACCTTTTTCCTTTCAATATCCTTTAAACGATTTTTTTGATATTTAATGTTTGAAATCACGTTATAATTCCTTGATTATATGTGTTTGGGGACTTTCCCTTTGAAATTACCCAAAAATACCCTGGCAATTTTATCTTCAGGATGCATGTATGACCCTATTGTTCAATATTTTGATTGATAGTAGTAAAAATAGAGAGTTAGGGGGCTCTTGACTTGGTTTGGTTGGGCCATTCAATCCCTAACATCTACTAGGGAGAACCCCCCTTGAGTTGGAGGAGAGCTAGCCCGAAGTGAAAAGAGGTTGGTGAGGTGACAATGGGGCTATTGAATTACACATGGTATCACACTTTAGCTTTAGGACTTTATCTTGAGAAGTGCGAGATTTTGATATATCAATTCTCAAATTGTTTACAACACTATTGTTAAGAACTAATAAGAAGTGATGTTGAGGGGTTTTTGGGTATAAGAAACAATACCATTTAAAAACTAGGGTTCTCAGTCCTTGGCATTCCTTCACCTGGGCCTAGGGCACACTAGAATAATTTCACACTAAACCATGCAAACTTAAAAGTAACTTAATAGATCCATAAAGTAATAATAATCATAATTCCTAATTTCCTATTGTACGATATGATGCAAATTATTCAAACATGAAGCAATGAAGACATGCAATGTCCGAATTTCAAGATTGATGAACCAATACAAGAAGTTAGAAACTACAACTTTGATTCAATACTTTGTGTCCTAACTCCAGGAAGGAATCTAGTTTGTAGTACATAACATGCATCGTGTATTATCAACTCTTAATTGACAACAACTAAAGGTCATCTACCTCATCAATTCCTTCCCATTTTGTGTTTTTATGTTATATTCCTTATAAAAGTGTCAAATTTCTCTCAAAGTAAGAAGCCACTGAATAAAATAAAAAATAGTTGAGATATGATTGAGAAATGGTCATTTATTTCTTGAAAGGATCTTCACAATTTCTTTGGTTATTTTTCATCTCAAGAAACAATAAATGACCTAAGAAACTATCGTGATGTATTTAAGAAACAACATGGTGCAATCGCCATTTTCAAAGCCAAATGATGTCCATTGAAGACATGGCCTTTATTTGGTTCCTGTTTCATAGGAGTTTCAGGTAGAAATGGAACTTTGTTGTACCATTTCCAATAGTAAAAAGGGAAAACCTTCTTTTTCCATGGGAAATAATTTACTTTTCCTTTTTCAAGATAATCTAAATCACAAAAAATATGAACTATACTACACACATTCTTGGATAATGTGAAAGTGGAAAAGGAATACCCTACACAAGTGATGCACACATGTACATTTGAACACTAATATATTTTTGTAGTTGAAATGCAATGCTTGTTTTCATTTAAATGTAGGGTTTTTAAAGCAGGGAGAAATAATGGCTGCCAATTTAATAAGTGTTTCTTTGGGAAAATTTTAAATCTTGTATTGGGTGATGAAGATAATAGAGGGTATTGAATCTTGATTCTTGACATTGTGTTTAACTTGAATAACTCAAATGATTATAAATATCAGTGGATGAGTTCTTTTTTTCAATTATGTATTCCAAAACTCTTATTTCAAAGCATTGTATGATGGCTAGCATTTGTTTGTTTCCCTTTATTTAGTTCAATGTAAAAAGTATATTAATATAGTGGAGGACGAATGATAACTACAATTGTTTGCTTTGCAGTATATCCAGCCCAAGATTATGAAAATTTTTCTCAAGTGGAGCTATTGGTTATTGATGAAGCAGTTGCAATTCCATTGCCTATTGTAAAGGCTCTGCTCGGGCCATATTTATTGTTTCTGTTCTCTACTGTAAATGGGTAATAATTATAAATGAGCCAACCACAATCACAGATTTTGTAACCATTCGGTTTCCATGGATAGTGATGATGACATTAACCCTATATATCAGTGACCTATATCTATATGAGAATGATCTCAACATTGACCTTGATATGGTTGTATGGATGTGACCTTGGTATGTCATTAGAAAATCCCCAAATATCAGAAAATCCCCAAATCTGGAGAGCTAAAGCTCATCACTTTCGATTTGGAGTACTACCTTTGTGATAAAGTTGATGAATTTCGATCTCCCATTCTCTACCACTTTTCAGTTCACCTTCAATATAGATCAGACCAAGGGCAATTCGTTACTGGGTATTGAGATGGATGAGTTTGTCAAACTAAAATCCATAGCTTAAACTTCATGAAATTGGTGGAGTCAGATTCATGCAAGCACAAACACATCTTACACATCCTCTTTGAAACTCATCCGAAAGAACATTGGAAGACATCTAGAGAGAACCCTACAACCTAGCATAATCCAATGGAATTGACCAAAAAACCCCAAATAGAGTCAACCCTACTATAGGAGGAAGGGCCTGCAGTAAGAACTTACCATTTTGCAAGAGGTAAGGGCGAATGTTGTTCTGCAAGAGCTAAGGGAAAATGTTGTTCTACAAGAGTTGAGGGCGAACGATGAGGGCGAATGAAGGGAAAATGATGTTCTGCAAGAGCTCAGGGCGAATGCTAAGGGCGAATGTTGTTCTCTAAGAGCTCAGGGCGAATGCTGAGGGAGAATGCTGCTCTGCAAGAGCTGAGGGCGAATGCTGTTCTGCAAGAGCTGAGGGTGAATGCTGAGGGTGAATGCTGTTCTGCAAGACCTGAGGGCAAATGTTGTTCTGCAAGAGCTGAGGGCGAATGCTATTCTGCAAGAGAAGAGGGCGAATGCGCGCGTGATATCAGACGTTAATGTAGTTTTTAATAAAATCATTTTTATTTAGCGCGCATATAAGTTTCGTATTTTTATGTAGCGCGCATATAAGTGTCATTATACCAATGGCGGACAAAGCGTCGCTATTGCGACGGATGCCTCCAAACGTCACAATTGCGAAACTTAGACATTGTGTCACACTTGCGACGTTTGGAGGCAGCCGTCGCAATAGCGACGCTTTAGGGCATAGTGTCGCAATTTTGACGTCTTCCTCCAAACATCACAATTGCAACACTTTTTTTAAGTGTCGGTATTGCGAAACTTTTCTCTAAACGTCGGTATAGCGACGATTTCGGGCGGGATTGAAAACATTTGGGGAAATTTCCGACATTTGGTCAAAAGCGTCGGAACCAAGTGTCGGAATTTCCCCCAAATGTACTAGTGTTAGGATTATCAAAAATATTTTGTAAGTATTGTAGACAGTTTCCCCCAAGTTCAAATGGATGGTATTATGTGGCTATGTTTTGTGAACCTTCCCAACATCAACATGCTAGGTAGGTCTACCCCCAAGTTTTTCAGTAAGCATCTTTCAAACATGGGATTCACATTTGGAGGGATCTGTGGTGTCACAACACTATCTTGGTTGGATTGGACACATGATGGAACAACCTATTTTGGTCCATGACTCTTCAAACTCTGTCAAATATTCTCCAATGGACACAATCTCTCTTTGCAAAAGAGCTCTCCTCAAGTCATGCATAGTAGGGCCTTTGAATCCATTTCTTGTAGTGAAAGAAGCAACCCACATAGCTTGGTAATAAGGTGAGCAAGCAACATTAAAGGGGGTATCTGCATCATACCAACATCTAGTAATGTATTTAGAAGAAACATATTTGCATTGTTTTCCCCATGATGTTCATCCTTTTTTTACCTTTGGCATGGCCTTGAAGTTGAGAGTGAGACCCAAGAGGGGGAGGAACATAACGAAAGGGGTCATGGTGGTTGGTGGAAGGGAAGAGGAGTCGTCAAGGTCAAAATCATCATACCCACTTACTTCTCTCCTAGCCATAGCTTTTGTGAGTTCCTTCTTTGCAATTTCATCTTGTATAGCCTATTCCGTAGCTTTTGCCTCCTGATACTTCTCAAAATTTTCAAGGTATTATTTCATAATAGGCCCTATCACTTTATCTAGAGCATCACAGAGGGTTCCTTCGCCTCTTATACCCGTCAAGTGTTGTTTCAACCTAAAAATACTCCCTCCTCACATTGGGTGCCTCCAATATTTGCAGAACATTTTTCCATCACCAACATCACAGTGAACCCGTCCTACATATTTTCCTTTTCAGGGCATGATGGATGGTGAAATTTAAAATTTGAAAAGAAAGAGATCTGCAAATAAAATAGAAAAATGCAAAACCTATGATCAACTACCATCCTTCTTCCTCGTTGATTTTTAACTTGAAATTGGGGAGAGGGGATTAAAAATAGGGACAGCAATGAATTATGAAATCTAGAATTTTTTTAGGGAAAAATCATACCTGGATGGATGGAAATGAAAACCAGTTGATGAAGCCTCCTCCCAAAGATGCCAACTCCACTAGATAGCTCCAAGATGACAATGAACCTCCAAACTCATTGTTGCTACAAAACTCAATGTTGTTGCAGCGTTGTCCAAGCTCTCGAATGCTCACAAACACTAGAAATAAAATGTGTGAGGCAAATAGGAGTTTGGACTTCCTTTTATAAGTTTAGGAGTGCAAATTTGGGAGGAAAGTTTCCCATGGTTTTCCAAAAACCACCCACTGGACACTTTTTCCATCCACATGTGCAGCACCCAAACTAGCTAGTTTGTGACAGAATCGGCCAGTCATGACCATTTTAGGTGCCAAACTGGCCGGTTTGGTTGAAAACTGACCAGTTTGGCACCTAACCAGTCCTGACTGGCCAAATGGCCAATTTCTGAACTGAACCGACTAGTTTTTAAAACTATGACATTAACTAATCTATAATTCCCTTCATTCCAATTTTCAATATAAAGCATGCCATGGTCATCACCTTCTAATAATCATTTCTGCATCCATGAACTGCCTCTTGTAAGAATAAATCCATACTTTAGGAGCTAAATTACTCATGTTATCTCTTCCATTGCCAATGTAACTCTAATCATCTGTGCCTGGCTTGATGTTTGCCTAATTTCTATATCCCTTTTAACTTAACAAAATGCTCTAAACTTGTACTAAAAGCATAAATATTATTATCCAAATATTAGAAGATTGGCTAGCTATGCTCATTGAGCTTACTCCTTACCAGTAGAGATTAGCCGCTCTCCCAACCTCTTTCAGTTCACTGTAATGATTTTCGTCATAATTTTCAACCATATCACATACTTCACTCTACTTTATTTTTCAAATATCTTTCTGATCTTGATTTTATGTTTATTTAAAAGGAATTTTATTTCTTTCAACTGATTCCACAACACAACATTTGTCACTGTTTCTTCAACTTATTCTTTTCCTCAAAGTAAGCTTTGCTTTCTAGTTGCCGGACTTTTTTTGGGGTGAGGTGGTGGCGGGAGGGGGAATGTATAACATGGAATTTGTAAGCAATCAAATATTTAGCACAAATCCTTATCCATTGTGAACATGGCATTTTTTCATTGCTTATAGTCCTATCAATATCCAAACTAACAAAGTATTGGATTTATTCTGAATCTCATGTCACATTAAGCATGTGATACTAAAGCACAATAGGCAACTCTCCACACATAACAACATAGGCTACGGAACTGTCCCTCCGTAAACTCAATGCAATCAACTCATTGGAATTCAGAAAAGATAGAAAAGAAAGGAGAATTACAGATTATAATTCTAGGTTGAAAGATTTATGTTTCCTTAAAAATTTAGACTTCAGCTAAACAACTAAATAAAACACAATACCTGAACCTAAAATTACAATGTGTACCAAAAACACTATTAAAGACTCAGCTGCAAAATGCTTACTTCAAAGTTCTTAGAAAAAGGCATGTTACATTTACAGGTTGAAATAAAACAACAAGTAGTATCATTAGAAAATACACAGATTGGAATGCCTGTTCCTGTGCTTAGAATATTGGCATTGATTGTCGATTGAAGAAGGGAAAGTTATAATCCCAGCAAGGACATCTAAAAATTTTATTCATTACAATATGGCATTCAGCTAAGAAACCATCTGTGGCTTCTTCAACCGAAGGCATCATATAGATTAATCCTCCAACCATCAGTATTCTAGCCTTAAAATAATCAACCATTTCATTGAGTACAACAAAAGTAGAAATGTCAAAATTTTTTGTTACAGAAAAACTTCAAGTGTTAGATGAGAAATGCAACTAAATTGAAAGACCATCAAATATCAATTGATGTCTCATCTCTGGCTTCAAACTTCTATGTTAATTTTGAAAAGATATGAGAATGTGTCATTCAGTTGACGTCTTGCAATCATTTCACTTCGATTTGATTTAAAAAATCAGTGCATCTTATATAACAAGTTGTAATCTTGGCATGCTGAAAAACACCTTCAAAATACCTCTATCTACACTAGTTCTCAGTGAAGATGAGATCATCCAAGAAGCCAATCAAATCATCATAACTTCCTTTACTGTGAAGGCATATAAGGTTGTGGTCTTAATATTCTAAACAAGTATTCACATATCTCTAGTAGTAAGCGTTCCACAAGGGAAGGGTAGCTGCACAAAATATTGAAGATATATGTTAGATAGATCTTCAAATGTGACTGGCTCTCGCTGTAACTGTTTGTTTATATACAAGTTTTCCTTTCCCAGACATGTTATACATCTATTCATGGTGCTCCAGAAAGTATAGAACACACATATGGCCCAAAGAAGTTGCATGATAGGACTCAACAAGATCATATATATTTGAAAAATTCTCCACAGTAAAGTCCTAAACAGAAGACACAGATCTCAGAATAAACTTCAAAGGCATCAATCTCATAAACGAAAGGTAAAACTGCAAGGGAATACCTGTGCAATAGAATATTCACACAAATGTTTGAGGCCTTCTAAAAGGTATTGATCAACAACCCTGAAAATATCTTGTGCAATATCTGTTGTCACCTCTACTATACCTGTGTATATGAATATGAAACCAGTAACCCATTAGAATCATCACTTCATTAAACACATCGAGTTCTAACATGTAAGAGTTTCTTCCAAATTCAGCATGCACGCTTTATAATAGCAACAAGTCTTTAGTTATTGCGCAACACAAAAAAGAAACAATAAGAATTACCTCATCATTAGTTAAAAGATTGCCCAGGTTATGTTTGGAATTTCAATATCCTTTGCCTCTTTTTCCTATAAAAGATTCACAAATATAACCACAAACAATTTCTAATCATTGTTTGAAGCCACAATACACTTAACATGTTTCACAATATCAAATTTTCAAGTAAACAATACAGTCTACAACTCCTCCAAATACTATCACTTGAAAAAAAATTACTCATACCCGGTAGCCACCATCAAACATGGCACAAAATGCATCTGAAGATGCCAGAACTACAATCCTGTGGGCATAAAATCACCTACCTGCATGTAAGCAACATAATTTTTGCATTTGTCAAAATACAAATTGCATTCTATAACAACTCATTTGAATATTTGTGGAAATCTCTATATTAAATTTTCCTGAGAACCCAATTCAACATCCTTCGAGTAGCTATCCACTTGCAATGATCTGATAGCATGACATTTATAATAAACCTACCTGGATTTAAGCACCATATTTTTTGTACTTTGTCACAATAAAACTCATTTGCATATTTTTGGAATCCTCTTATCTTAAATTTCCCAAGAAACCAATTCAACATCCTTCAAGTAGCTATCCACTTCCAATGATTTGATAGTATGACATTTATACTAAACCTATGAAATATGTTACTGCATGTCATCACTCACCTTCCACTAAAAAGGTAACATCTCATAAAGTGTGACTGTTGACATACTGCTCTCCCAAATATACCTGCAAAGTTTTATAAAGATGAAAAAACAAACATAGATAAAAAGAAATTCATTACAAATTAAATTGGACGTCTTGTTTATTAGAGTCACAAAACATTGATAATTGATTAACAATGCTAATAAATAGTAGATTGTCACCATGCATCTTTTCTAAGTATATCAAGTTTCTCTGAATCTACATATTGCATCATGTTCCCAAACTTCTACCAATTTAAACATTTTAAACAAAAAAAAATTTGTCCTATGTTACACATCATCAAGGTCAGTGTCAGTAGGAAAAAATCACAAAATTAGTCATATTTTGTGAAGTTAAGTTAATAGGAAACTGCATCATATAGCCAAAATAAATCACTAAACAACATACAACCCAACAAATATAAATACAATCCAATCACAATAAGCACATTCACACACTAATTTAGAGAATAATCTATTCAATTTCTTAAAAATATACTCTGGCTTGCTCCTCTAAAGTTAAAACTCTCTCCTACTATTACATATAAGCCAGAGTGAAGGCTTCAGAATTTGTGGCTATAAACTGAAGTCGAGCATTATACTGTCCAAGAAGAATATATAGAGTTTGCTGCAGATTGACCCAATGTGGGTATTAATTCTCTCATGGAAAAAGATTTGGAATCTCTCTACCATTAATTCTCTCACACACAGAAATTTGGATTTCATAGAACCCTTGCCAAAAACAAATATGACTTCAAAATGACTGGCTCACAGAAAACCTCTTACCATAGGAAATCTTATGAAGAAAGGAATAGACCATCCAGGTGTCGTTTAATCCAAGAAGAAGAAAAACCCTTGCACATTTTTTCCCATATTGTTAGGAAAATAAGAAGCTTTGAGATGGAATCAGAGGAGTTCTGTGCTTCACTGAAAAAATCACCCCACTGACTGACAGGAATTATTTGTCATGTTAGACAAGAAATATCCAAGATCACTAGTTTAAAAAAACTCAGTAAAATCAATAAACTTCTCAAATTCAGAAATTAGAGAATCTAGATGTAATGAATAAAATTATCATCATCCATGACAGAGATCATTGAAATTATACCATTTCTCATAGAGTCCGTCAAAGCATATTTCCACAACCTTGAAGAGACAGAGAACTATCAAACTGAGATATTGACTTCAGAATTAGTATTTGTTGGATTGGACCACTCCCAAGATGCAGATTGTGTTTCTATCTTTACTTCTATTGATTAATTCAAGGAAATCCAATGGACCAACCCTCTCCTCTGTGCGATATTTCCTTAACACTCTCACATACCAGTTGAAGCAATCATAGCTGAGAACTCAGAATCGTGTTTACCTCCCTAACCTCGCTCCTCTAGTCCAAGCCAGTCCTCTGCCCGATATTTCCCAGCTAGGGCCAACGTCAAGTCCAAATTGAAGCTTTCTCCCTGTGATGGTGAAATGGCTCATGAATTTCTGCTCTTGATGGTGAAATTGATGGTGAAATGGCTCATGAATGTCTACTCTACTCCTGATGGTTGATGGGAACACTAGACCAGTCGAACTAAAACTCCAAGCAAAACTCAAAATCGCATCTAACTCTCCTCCTGTGCTCCTCTATGCTCTTTTCCTTCCGTCTGCTCCTGATGGTGAAATGGATCATGAATGTCTGCTCTGCTTCGAACCCTACACCGGTGGAACCAAAACTCCAACCAAAACTCAAAATCGCATTTACCTCTCCTCCTGTGCTCCTCCGTGCTCTTTGCCTTCCCACCTTCCCATGACCTTCCTAACCCTGCTTGGCCAAAAAAATTAAAAAAAAAATACCTCAAAATATTTATATTTTTATATAATAAATAAAAAACCCCCTCCCCTCTAGTTATAGAAGCAATATAATGTTTTTTGATTTTTTGATTTTTTTACCCCAATATGAACGCACGTGATATAATATTGGTTTTTCAGTGACGCCCCCGTGCGCTAGCTTGATATTATGGCATTTTCCAGAGAAATTTATGGTTCCTCCATTTGCAACCATCACTTGAAATTCTGGTGCTGGGTATAGGAAACAATTCAATTCCTTGGCTACCTTACAATGAATAAAATTATGGTACTACCTGAATCAATGAAAACTATTACCTTTTTCCTCTCTATATGTCCTTCTATCTTGAGAATTTGAGGAGTGGTCATTCCTACCAATACATTGCATGATATGGTCGTACTCATTTATTATTCTTCTAGGGTTGGTTCTTGGTGTATATCCTCTTCTTTTGAGGTTTCTTGTTCATTTCCTTCCTCCTCTTCACAATCTATGTAAAATAATTTCTTCTCAGCACACTTATGACCTGTAGTGTATTTTATATCAAAACTGTAGCAAAGCCCTTCTGATATATTTTTCTTTTAATTGTTATGGTGTTAAACTTGTAGGTTGTGGAAGTCTAGGAGTAGCCACAATTCCATATTTATAGATGTGAGTGGTAGGCTTCCTTGTCTTTTTTCCCCGAGAAAAAATTGAACTTTTTATAAATTATTACAAAAAGTTACATCATAGATGCCACAAAATTCCATATGAGAGTAACGTCGTGTTAGGAACAGGGCCTGGGTAGGTATTTAACTATATTTACAAAATTCCAGAAACACTCGACTTATCTTTTTTTCTTTTTTTCTTTTGTACTTTTTGCTAGCCCTCTAGTGGAGAAGCAGAATGAATAATGTCCAACTCCATGCTAGAGGGTAGTTGGACATATTTTTCTGAGTTAGAACTTTCAGATACATGTGCTCATTTGGTGTCAATCACACCTCAATCACTGATCTTCTTGTTATCACTCTAGTAAATTTTCTATCAGAAATATTTAAAATTTTGTAACTTACTAGAGGTAACCACAAACCTACTTTTGAAATCTAGGATCTAGCCCTCCTAAATTTCAGAGAGGGATCTCTCCTAAATATTTAACTTTGTTTTATAATTGGGTTTTAGGCTAGCTATGAATGGACAGTGGGACTTGATTTGAAAGAGTGGTGGGAATAAAAAGTGTTTTAAGGTAAACCAGAGGGATCTACCAAAACATTTGGCTATGGAGTCAACTTTCTAGGCAAGCAGAGCTAAGAAATAAGACTTAAAGATGCAAATGTACTAAGGGCAGGGTAGATGACCTTCAAAGGATTTTTAATAGGCTTTGTTGATGGAATGGGTGAAATCTGAACAAAAGGGCACTTAAGAATCCTTAAGTTACAGAAAAGAAGATTGAAGGAGGGGATCAAATAGGGACCTAGAGCAATTAAGAATTCTATAGTCCAGTTATCAAGCAGAAAACATAACAATGCCGACTAATAAAAAACGGGGAGCTTTTTATCACTAATCCTGTCTAAATTATCCTAGTTGATCATTAAAGATAGGAACACATTAAAATGAATGTATGGAAACTTTTGAAAGAAAAACAATGAAAACAGGAAAAAGACTAGACTTATCTTGTCAGCACAAGAATCCTGAGTTATGATGTCTTTAATCTCAATTCCAGTCTACTGCTTCACTAATTGACTCAAAAAAACTTCAATATATCTAGAAAAATGACTATAGTAGTCTTGATAAATTTTATTCCACACAAAATACTTCAAGGAGTCAAGTATTTATACAAATTCTAAACTAAAATATCTTGAAAAATATCAAGATTGGTTTACAAAATATCTCTAACTGTTTTACATAAATAGAACTTAAGTAAAGCAAAAATCAAGACTAATGCATCTATTTGGCACTATTTTTTATGGATAGGTGATGAAAAAGAGGAGAATTCGAATTTGATCCAACTCTTAGTTGATGATGAGGAATCCAAGTCACTAACTACTTCCTTTCTTTGTGCATTATGCTCCAACAATTCTGCAAACTTATGGTCCAATGATATCTTTTTATTTCTCAATCCATAAAATATATGTAAAAAGTGAAAGAGGTTATTCTATATAAATAGTTTGGTGAGATAAACCGCTTTCATTTTCCTAAAATTCCTCTCCAGCTGTGCAAAATAGGCTCTTCAAAAATATGTGTAAAACAGAGTTTTACAGAGTCTGAAAAATAGGCTATAAATATTTACATGTATCTCTCATTATGAAATGACTGTGAAAAAAGTGAGATAGGTTTTTGTATATGGGTCTCTTAGGAACAAAAACCGCCTTCCGTTTTGTAAGAGGTATTTCTGATTGGCCACAATATTCTCTGCAAAATGATGACTTAACAGGAATTTTCTGCAAGAATGTTTTCCAATATTGTTTAATATTTCCCAATCCATAATAGCTGTTAGAAAAGTGAGAGTGGTTTTTGTAGATGGACCTCTTAAGAACATAAAAATATTTCATTTTTGCAAAATTCATCTTGGATTGATCACAATAGTTTCTGCAAAACAATGGCTTAAACATGAATTTTTGCAAAAATGTTCCTTCTTGTTGTGTTTTCATCTTTTCACCTTTTTCTTCTTTTAACTTTTTTAATTTCAGTTTGGATAAACTTCATTGTTGGTGAAAGTATTTTCATCTCTTTTTACCATTTTACTGCCGTTGTACTTACTTTTACGGTTTACCTTTGACTGCTCTGTAACTTTGTTTTGACCTTTCACTCTAACTTTTACCTGATACACTTTAACCATTGATACTCTTCGATTGTTCTGTTTTCAGTGTCATTATGAATTATGATTTCATTTTCACCATTCACTATGAAAATTTCATCATTATGATCTCTCTCCGATTTGATTTTATTCTTTATTTGTATACAAACTGTTTTTTGAATGAATCTTTTTTGAATTAAAATCAGAGAATTTGGAGCAAACAATTTTGTCAACTAGTATTTAAACTGTCGACCCAAATCCATATTCTAATAATAACCTGCAAAAATCAAACAATTTTTTAACGAAATCCAGGTCTGGAGGGAGGTGATTGGATATTCTTCAAAGATTTGTGGAATGAGATCAGTCTGTGGAGGTTTAACTCTGTTTTTTAAGCATTGTTAGGCTTTCTTCTGCAAGTTTAAACAGTTTTCAGGAGTATTTCACTTTAACAGAGGGAGTTTTGAGAAATTCTTGGGTAAACATAGTCTTAAATGGGTATTTTAGTGCTCAATTAGGAATCTGAGAGACGAAAAACTGGGTTACGACAGGAAACAAGGGTTTCCTGAATGGTTGAGACTATAAAAGATGACTTGTTAGGAGATTTGTAGGTTCAAAGACCTTTTCAAGCCATGGAAATGTTTTTTCAAGGGTTTATACTGAATATTGAACTTAAAATAGAGGCTTTTGATGTCGATATGTTGTAGTTGAAAAGGTGTCTTTAGCCTTCAAACAAAGATTCTGTTGGTCAAAATGGAGCTTTTAGGCATGAAATGGGTCATTCAGGTACAAAATAGGCACACAAAGGGTAAACATAGGATTCGAGAGCCAGAAAGGATTTACCAAAGGTTTACCAGTCAGGCGGAGCTTATAACGTTCACATAAACCTTATAACAAAGGTTTTAACCTTTATTATAAACCTTATAAAAACGTAATATTGGTGAGTTACATATTTGGCGGAAAATTTTTATTGTTTGAACTATGGAAAACCGCTGGTGGTTTTGGCGTTGGCTATAGATGGTAAGCTATTTTTGGCTTTTGGAACACGATCAAATGAAAAGGGGACACGTATTATTGGGTTGTATTGGAAAACAACTTTTATCGCGTGATTTTTCATAAAACATGGGTTGGGCACTTTATTTGCGCGATATAACTTTCGGGCCGTCAGATCTGACATCGAAAAGCGAATGGTTAGGATTAAATGAAAAGATGTGGGGAAATTATAGTGGGACCAGGGCATCGATTATTAACTGTTGATCTAGTGGATGGAAGATCAACGATGATCGCTTAATGCGATGAGCTGTGGTGGGGTCGGGGACTGGAGCTGTCGGGTTAAATATGAATCGTTAGATCTTAATAGTAAATGTAGATCCAATGGTTGACATACGACGTGATGGGAAGGTTAAGATTATGAAATAGAACTATCGCATTTAACAAGAATAGTTGGATTGTGAAGGGATGATCAGATGGCTATAAAGCAGCGTGATAGGATGTGAAGAGATATGGGGATAAGAATATCATGTTTTTTTGGAGCCATAGGATCAAATGAGTGTTAGGGATCGGAGGGTCAATATTGAATCTGATAGCTGAAAGATATATGAAGGTTTTTATATATAAAACAGGCTTTATTCATAAAAAAGCTGGTCGGGAGGGGTAAAAGGGCTTTGAACCAGGGTTAATATTTGCAGAGATGGGATATATATCGCGGTGTCACCTCCCCTTCACTTTCCTACACAATTTTTTTTTTTTTTTTTTTTTTTTTTTTTTTTTTTTTTCCAGTATCCTATAAGAATAATTCCCACAGAATTGTTATACCATCACACTTAGATTTCTAGCTGTTTAATACTCATTTCATTTCCACATACTTACTATACCCCAATCAATATATACTAGCTTCCATCTCAATTGCAATTTTAGTTACATCCCTGTACTACTCTTTTTATTTTAATTTTCACCCTCCATTTTATTATTTTCAATACATTTAAATCAACCCTTAAGTTCTGTTTGTAAGGGTGTTGTAATTATACATTGTTGGGAAAAATACTGAGAGGGGGGGTGAATCAGTATTTACAGCAATAATCAAAACTTTTTACTTTTTCATTCCTTAAAACCCATACGCTACTTTCCTTCAGTAAACCTGCGTATATACGCGGATCCCCTTTGTGAAACTTGCGTATACACAGAGATCTAGATATGTAATTAACTCTTCACTTAGATCATACCATTATTCATTTATCAGATGTTCAATAAACTGTAAACATGTGCAGTAATAACAGAATAAGCCATCACACAAAGCATCACACATGAACACCAGGATTTTTAGGTGGAAACCCAAATCGGGAGAAAACCACCGCTGCAGTTGCTCGGCCTTCAATATTTTATTATAGAGAAAACATCTTACAACATATGTGCTGGCGCAGACTTGACCAGCACGCAGGCACCCACCTGCGCTCGTTTACCAGCCTCTCCTGGAAGGGAGCTACGACCCCCTGACTCGTTTACCAGCCTTTCCTGGAAGGGAGCTACAACCCCCTGATCTCGTTTACCAGCCTCTCCTGGAAGGGAGCTACAACCCCCTGACTGAAGGCTACAACCCTCAGCACCACCTTGGACCACGTTTCATCAATTTTCACACTGGATCCAACAACTTCAATAGAACAACACTTGCAGAACACCTTTCATCATATTTTCACACTGGACCCTTTCCATACTTTTAAGCACAAACATACATCACCAACAGATACATATCAACACAGATCAGATAGCAGAAACACAGCAGAACAGATCAGATATTTCATACCCCTTGCTTCAGCAAACCCTAGTTTGCATACGCGCTTTTACTTCACTGATGTCGCGTATATACGCGCTTCCGTCCACACAAACCAACGTATACCTCAGTGTATATTTTATTGCGCATACGCGCTTTCTCTTCGCTGAAGCTGCGTATATACGCGCTTCCTCCGCGGCGAAGTAGCGTATAGATCTTCAATCATTACAGAGCAGCATACTTCATCAGATCAGATATTCAGTTCAGATTTACCCTTTTGCTTCAGACAGATGTTCGCCTAGATGCTCGCCTCATCACAGATCTAAGCCTTCCATAATCAGATCTAGCAAATACAAGAGCAATTCAGGTCTAGATCCTCTTCTTCATCATTGGTGCATCATACATTCATATCTATCATTCAAGTGTAACCCTTTCCATTCAGATATACTTCAGAGAGAAGTATTCATTCAAGCTCAGACATCTTGCACCCACACCCATGATTTGCACAATGAATTTCTTCTCCTTATATAGGTTTATCCTTTTCAATACCATGAGCCCCTTTTTCAATACCATGGGCCAAAACAATACCATGAGCCCAAAACTACCTGGACGGGGTCAATTAGGCGGATCATTACCCAATACAATGGGTTAATACCATGGTGGTTACCCTTGGTTTTGCACTTTTTGAGCGCTTTAGCCCATACGCGACTTGGCACGTTCTTTTCCGCGTGCATACGCGACTTCCCCTAGGCCAATCCGCGTATACCAAGTGACATACTCTTTTTATTATATTTTGAGCAAATTCTGAATTCCTTTCTTTATTGCCTTCTGTTCACACTGTAGATACATCAGATTTCCTTCATCAAACCATATTCTATCAAGCACAACTTCATCAAGTAAGTTGTCATCATCTTCATCAAGTGGGTTGCCTTTCAAAGACAACACTCAGCATCGTATTGTCAACAAACATCATATCACATCAGATTTACATCATTTACCAAGTCCATCAAGTCAAGAATAATTTCATCAGGTGGATTGCCAACAAGGACAACATGTGTCAACAGTCGCATGTCTTCATCCTCATTCAGTGGGTTGCCATCAAGGACAACACTCTGCATCATATTTCCAACAATCCCCCCCTTTGGACTTGATGGCAACCACGATGGTGTTTGGTTACCACAACAGATAGGTACCATGTCACTCTCCCAAATATGTCACATCATTATCTTCTCTTTATTCAAACACCATGTCACTCTCCCCCTTTGACATCAAGGGCAAAGGGAAAATCAAAAACCAACACTCTCCCCCTTTTCTCCTCATGTGGAAGAAGCATTCTGCAGATCTGAAATGTGCTGAAGTGGCCAAGCTCCCCCTGAGATCATGCTGAATATTTTCAATGAAGTACATGACTCTATGATCTTTCTATCACCAAAAGACTCAAGTACCCAACCAAGTGGGTTTACACATTTCAACTCAGCTACCCAACCAAGTGGGTTTACAAAAATTTGACAAGTCCTTACATGACTGAATATAGTAATTTACATCATGAGTCTCAACAAGACATTTACACCAAACTACAAAAATAACTTTAAGACCAACACCAGAAAGTCCTCAAGAAAGAGAACATATTTCAGAATCAACATAATGCCAACAATGCATTATACTCAGCAAGGCCAATGCTCCCCCTGAATCTGTGCGACCAAGCAATCTTTCCAAAAGACTAAGGCTCCCCCTTTGTTTGTGCATCCTGAAAACTTCCACCAACAAATCATCAAGGCATCTTCATCAAAACATTAGAAGCATAATTATGAGAACTGGAACACCACCAGAGATGCCGAAGACGATGTCGGAGAGATTAATAAAACGACCTGCCAGTGTCTTTGTCTTTGAAAAGAGTGACTCGAGCAAAATTGTCAGCAATTATACATACGCGGTTTACGGCAAGGGAACTCGCGTGTATACGCGGCATGTTTCGAGAAACCATGTCAAGCCATCTTCTAAATTTCAACCAGATTTGTTCTTTTGACTGGCAGAGACCACTCCCAGCTTCTGTCTTAGATCCTCGAACGCTTCCCTGGGCAGAGGTTTGGTAAAGATATCAGCAGCTTGTTCTTTGGAGGTAACATACTCCAACTTCACTTTTTGCTCAAGCACTTGTTCACGTAGGAAATGATATTTGATGGGAATGTGCTTGGTTTTCGAATGCATAACAGGATTCTTTGAGATGCTGATAGCACTTGTATTATCACACATAATGGAGATAGGAGTTGCACATTGGATTTGAAAATCTTGCAAGGTTTGCATCATCCATAGGAGTTGAGTGCAACAAGATGCGGCAGCTACATATTCTGCTTCAGCTGTTGATAAGGCAATAGAATTTTGCTTCTTGCTGAACCAAGATACTAACCGGGGCCCCATGTAAAACGCACCACCACTAGTGCTTTTCCGATCATCAACACTTCCAGCCCGATCTGCATCAGTGTAAGCATGAAGAGTAAGATCAGCATTCTTCGGATACCATAGACCAAAGTCTTGAGTTCCTTGTAGATATTTGAAAATTATTTTCACAGCCTGAAGGTGAGACTCTTTTGGATTGGCTTGGAATCGTCCAACAATCCCAACTCCATGCATAATGTCTGGTCTAGTCCCAGTGAGATAAAGTAGACTTCCTATCATTGATCTGTAATCTGGTTGATTCACCGTGGGAGAATCATCATGAGAGCTGAGATTGCATCCGGTTATCATTGGAGTGCTTACGGGTTTTCATTCTTCCATGCCATACTTCTTCAGAATTTGCTTAAGATATTTTTCTTGTGATAGGAATATACCATCTGTAGATTGATGCACTTGCAAGCCAAGAAAGAAAGTTAGTTCCCCAAGCAAAGACATTTCAAATTCTTGTTGCATGACAGAAGAAAATTTCTGACTCATAGATTCTTCGTTACTCCCAAAAATGATATCATCAACATATACAACAACAATCAATAGTTTATCATTTTCAACTTTTGTGTATAAGTTGCTATCAGCAGACCCCTTTGAAAATCCTTTTTGATGAAGATATTTGTCAAGACGATAGTACCAAGCCCTTGGAGCTTGTTTGAGACCATATAGAGCCTTTTTAAGTCTACAAACAAGATTTGCATCATTTCCCAAAATGAATCCTTTTGGTTGTTCTATATATACTTCTTCTTCTAGATCACCATTAAGAAAAGCAGATTTGACATCCATTTGATAAACTTTGATTTGTTGATAGCTTGAAAAAGCAAGGAACATTCTGATGGCTTCAAGTCTAGCTACAGGAGCAAAAGTTTCTTCAAAGTCTATACCTTCTTGTTGAGTATACCCTTTACAAACCAGTCTAGCTTTGTTTCTTACAACATCCCCATTCTCAGTTAACTTGTTCTTGAAAATCCATTTAGTTCCAATGACATTTTTATCATGAGGCCTTGGAACCAAATCCCAAGTGTCATTCTTCTCAATTTGAACAAGTTCTTCATCCATGGCTTGCCTCCAACATTCATATTTGCTAGCTTCATTGACATTGTGTGGTTCAATTGTGGATAGAAGTGCCAAATGATTAGAAGATCCCATAAGAGTTCTCCTTGTTCGTACACCAGATTCCTTGTCACCCAAAATTTGAGTTTCAGGATGATTCTTTTGAACATATCTGGATGGAGCTTTTTCAGATAGGTCATCTTCAGGTTCTTCATTGGATCCACTGTCTATATCATTGCTATCTGATGTAGAAGGCCATATGTCGCCATCATCTTCATTTTCGGTTTGTTTTTCTTCTTTAGGAGCTGCAGGAGACTCATCAATAACAACATCAATACATTCAACAACCTTTCGAAGCCTTTTATTGTAACATGTGAAAGCTTTGCTTGATGAAGAGTAACCAAGAAATATCCCTTCATCTGATCTAGGTTCAAACTTGCCAAGTTTTTCATCATTATTTTTGATAAAGCATTTACTTCCAAAAACCTTAAAATGCTTCACGGTGGGAGAATTGCCATACCAGAGTTCATATGGAGTTTTGTCACTATTTACCCGAACATGAGCTTTATTGAGAATGTTAACTGCTGTATGTGCTGCTTCACTCCAGAACATGTCAGGAACATTAGAATCAGAAAGCATAGCTCTAGCCATTTGAACAATTGTTCTGTTCATTCTTTCCGCTACACCATTTTGTTGCGGAGTGCCTGCTACAGAGAACTGTCGTTTAATGCCATGTTGTTCACAAAATTCAAAGAATTCATTTGATGAATATTCTCCTCCTCGATCAGATCTAAGACACTTGATTTTTAGATCTGATTCATTTTCTGCCAAAGCTTTGAAGTTCTGAAATTTTTCAAGTGCTTGATCTTTGTGCTTAATGAACCCGAT
This sequence comes from Pinus albicaulis, assembly GCA_034641835.2. Classification (NCBI taxonomy): domain Eukaryota; kingdom Viridiplantae; phylum Streptophyta; class Pinopsida; order Pinales; family Pinaceae; genus Pinus; species Pinus albicaulis. The sequence continues at coordinate 827,431,313 of CM076581.1, read as the reverse complement.
CCAACACATTCTAGAGTAATCATCAATAAATAAGATATAGTATTCTTCCCCACGTAATGACTTTTTCCTCATAGGTCCACATATATCAGTATGAATGAGTTCAAGAGGCTTACTTGATGATCCTTCTTTGGCATTAAATCGTACTCTGGTTTGCTTACCAAATTGACAAGATTTGCATATGGTACTTTTTGGAAGATTGACCTTGGGAAGATCACGAACAGCTTGAAGTCTGCTTGCTTTGTTGATTTGAGAGAAACTCAGATGCCCCAGCCTTCTATGCCATAGCCAATTTTCTGAAGATTTTCTCAAGTAACATTGGTCTATGCCGTTTAGTACATACAGGTTGCTTGGATTTCTTTTTTCCTTTTATAATGATTCTACCTGTATCAAGATCACGAACCACACATTCTTTGGAACTGAAGACCACTTCTGCTCCTTGATCACACATTTGACTAACACTTAACAGGTTATGCCTTAATCCATCCACATACATGACATATTTAGCCTTCACTTTTTCTTTTAGAAATACTGACCCTTTTCCTTTAATCACAGCAGGAGTATCATTTCCAAATGTAACTTTCTTTTCCTTTTCTAGAGCATTATAAGTATGAAGTTTGCTTTTGTCACCTATCATGTGTCTTGAGCACCCACTATCAATGTACCATTGATTTTCTTCACCTTCTGCAAATAATGCTATCCCACAATTTTCAACCGACGGTTCTTTCTTCTTCCACACTTTAGAGCTTGAGGGAACATGTTCTTTGGGCTGGCTCTTGTTCCTGCATTCAGATTCTTCATGGCCAAAGTTAGTGCAATAAGTACATTCAACTTCACTTTGAAGAGGAGAAAAATTGTTATAGGTATTCTTCTTTGGTTCAGTATCCAACCTTTTCTTTCTTGCTTCTCTTGTCATGATGGTTTTATAGGCAACACATTGAATAGCTTTATGACCAAAATTTGTGACAAGTGAAACATTGCCCATTGAAGTAGAAATTTCTGCGATCATGGAATCTTCTATTTGAATTTACCTGTTGGTTGAAGTGTCTTTGAAAGCTATCCCTGTTAGTGTTCCTTGAATTGAGATGGTCCTTCTTTCCCTGTAGAGATCCTTAATTCCCTTGCTGAGTGGCTGAATGATGTAAACCACCTGTAATTGCTTTTAGATAGTTTGGTGCTGAAGTTTGAGAGGACTCTCCGGTATATCCAAGACCTGTCTTTATAAGAGGAGAACATTGTACCTTGATGATATCATCTAAGGTTTCAGATCCTTTAGCAAATCTAAGATTCAAGGTTTTTGCTTTCTCAACTTCTTTTCTTTGACTTACTACTTCACATTCTAGTTTTTCAATATGTTTCTTTGCTTCTTCAAGTTGCTTTTCAATGGTCTCTCTGATTATCTTTTGTTCTTCTAAGAGAATTTTTTAATCTTCTAAGCGAAGTTTGAGTTGATTATTTTCTTCAAGAAAATAGTTTTCCTCTAGAGCATCCATAAAAGTATCCTTTTCTTCTTTTTGTTCAAATGCCATGAGAAGTCTAAGATCTTCTTCACATTCTTCCTCACTATTAGATGACTCATCACTATCTTCATTAGCATAGTAACTTTTCTTAGAGCTAGATCGGTTCTTATTCCTTCTTACTACTTCTTTTCTTTTATAAGGACATTTTGCGGCATAATGACCAACTTTACCACACTCAAAACATTTGACGGGAAGCTTACCTTTGAATCTTCCAGTACCTAGTTGGAGCTTTCTCACGAAATTTGCTTCTTCTTCATCGGATACATAGCTGGATTCTTTGACAACCTCCTTTTCCTTTCCTTTTGTAGATGCCTTAAAAGCAGCTTCTCTTATTTGAGAAGGACATCCTTGTCTCATTTCAAAAGCAGTCAGAGTACCATGTAATTGAACAATAGTAAGCGATTGCAGATCTTGCCTTTCTTCAATAGCTGAAACTTTAGAGTCAAATTTTGAAGTCAAAGATCTCAAGACCTTTTCCACCAGAGTAGTATCAGCCATGGTTTCACCCAAATTTCTCATCCAATTTACAATATCATCTAGACGAAGAAAGAAACTGGCAACACTTTCATCACTATGCATCTTCAAATTTTCATATTCAATTCTAAGAGTTTGGAGTTTTGCACTTTTTACCTTTGTATCTCCTTCATAGCTCAGAATGATCTTGTCCCATATTTCTTTTGCTGAATGTAGCTGCATTACTTTAGCAAATTCTGATTGAGACATGCTTCCTAATAAGACATTCACTGCTTTGGCATTGATTTCATACTTCTTCCTTTCTGCTGCATCAGTAGGAATACTTTCCGGGTATTGATAACCTTCTTCCACGATTGCCCATACATTTGCACCAAGACTTTGCAGATATGCTTTTGTTCGTACCTTCCAGAATATCAGATTGCTTCCATTGAATAGAGGTGGCTTTATAGACATTACTCCTTCTTGACTTCCCATTGCGACGGATCTCCTTTAAGCGATCAAGCTTCTGCACAAGGACCCTCTCTGATACCAATTGTTGGGAAAAATACTGAGAGGGGGGGTGAATCAGTATTTACTGCATAATCAAAACTTTTTACTTTTTCATTCCTTAAATCCCATACGCTACTTTCCTTCAGTAAACCTGCGTATATACGCGGATATCCTTTGTGAAACTAGCGTATACAGAGATCTAGATATGCAATTAACTCTTCACTTAGATCATTCCATCATTCATTTATCAGATGTTCAATAAACTGTAAACATGTGCAGTAATAACAGAATAAGCCATCACACAAAGCATCACACATGAACACCAGGATTTTTAGGTGGAAACCCAAATCGGGAGAAAACCACCGCTGCAGTTGCTCAACCTTCAATATTTTTATTATAGAGAAAACATGTTACAACATATGTGCTGGTGCAGACTTGACCAGCACGCAGGCACCCACCTGCGCTCGTTTACCAGCCTCTCCTGGAAGGGAGCTCCAACCCCCTGACTCGTTTACCAGCCTTTCCTGGAAGGGAGCTACGACCCCCTGATCTCGTTTACCAGCCTCACCTGGAAGGGAGCTACGACCCCCTGACTGAAGGCTACAACCTTCAGCACCACCTTGGACCACGTTTCATCAATTTTCACACTGGATCCAACCACTTCAATATAACACAACTTGCAGGCCACAATTCATCATATTTCCATACCGAACCCTTCCATACTTTTAAGCACAAACATACATCATCAACAGATACATATCAACACAGATCAGATAGCAGAAACACAGTAGAACAGATCAGATATTTCATACCCCTTGCTTCAGCAAACCCTAGTTTGCATACGCGCTTTCCCTTCACTGATGTCGCGTATATACGCGCTTCCGTCCACACAAACTAGCGTATACCTCAGTGTAGATTTTATTGCGCATACGCGCTTTCTCTTCGCCTAAGCTGCGTATATACGCGCTTCCTCCACGTCTAAGTAGCGTATAGATCTTCAATTACTACAGAGCGGCATACTTCTTCAGATCAGATATTCAGTTCAGATTTACCCTTTCACTTCAGACAGATGTTCGCCTAGATGTTCGCCTCATCACAGATCTAAGCCTTCCATAAGCAGATCTAGTAGATACATTTCAAATCTAGATCCCTTTCTTCATCATTGGTGCATCATCCATTCAGATTTATCTTCAAGTGTAACCCTTTCATTCAGATCTACTTCAGAGAGAAGTATTCATTCAAGCTCAGACATCTTGCACCCACACACATGTTTTGCACAATGAATTTCTTTTCCTTATATAGGTTTATCCTTTTCAATACCATGAGCCCCTTTTTCAATACCATGGGCCAAAACAATACTATGAGCCCAAAACTACCTGGACGGGGTTAATTAGGCGGATCATTACCCAATACAATGGGTTAATACCATGGTGGTTACCCCTGGTTTTGCACTTTTTGAGCGCTTTTGCCCATACGCGACTTGGAACGTTCCTTTCCGCGTGCATACGCGACTTCCCCTAGGAAAATCCGCGTATACAAAGAGACATACTCTTTTTATTATATTTTGAGCACATTCTGAATTCCTTTCTTCATTGCCTTCTGTTCACACTGTAGATACATCATATTTCCTTCATCAAACCATATTCTATCAAGCACAACTTCATCAAGTAAGTTGTCATCATCTTCATCAAGTGGGTGTTGCCTTTCAAAGACAACACTCAGCATCGTATTGTCAACAAACATCATATCACATCAGATTTACATCATTTACCAAGTCCATCAAGTCAAGAATAATTTCATCAGGTGGATTGCCAACAAGGACAACATGTGTCAACAGTCGCATGTCTTCATCCTCATTCAGTGGGTTGCCATCAAGGACAACACTCTGCATCATATTTCCAACACCGAGCCCACCGCTATCTTGAGTTTATGTTAATCGTGTTTCATACATTCTGGGCCTACAATCACCCCACCCTCTTGTGCTAAGTCATATCGATATGTATGATCATCTACTCTTAGGTATATATTAGTCGTTTGACTTCTTAGAACTTCAACATGTATATAGGTATCACACATACCTACTTACTTTAATTTTTATATAATAACACCCCTATTTTACCTCTCCCTAATATAATAGGGTACCGTCTAACTCGGTATGTGTAATATCACTGTATTGTTCTTAACAATATAACTACATTCTGTAAGGGGTTTTTATCTTCGGACCTTGCAGCCCTACCATATCGTTCTAACTGAATTCTGTGGTGGTGCTTGACACTTATTCTTATGCATCGTTCACGAAATCAACTCTACGTGTTACCACCTCATTTCTAGTTTCGATGCCATTCAATTTGATTTGAGGATTTCATATCTTGTCTTTATGGCTCGATTTCACACGTAGACACTTTGTAGTACTCTAGGGTTTTGTTATCAATTCCGGTTTACTTTGGTCTTGTTCTATGCTACTGGCCAAATCTGCCAACGTGATATGGAGTAATTCGCCCTTTATTGCTCGTATCAATTCCAGTTGGATGGTACGGTGCATTAAAATTGAACATTAAGACTTAACCTTTTTGGATTCTTGTGGAATTACGAGACTTACTACCTTTCAGTGCTCGGAATTGGGCATCTCCAGCCACGTGTATGGTGGTGATTGTCTGGGATTAGGGTTTCAAAGGCGTATAAAACTTTTGCGTTCAACATATGACTTCATTTTCACCTATCGTATTGAGGGTTTTCCACAGAGTTGTTCCAGAGTTCGTTTTATCATTGTGTTCTCCTACTACGCCAAAGGAATCGTTCATATGTGTCGCTCCTCACACCTCCTGGAGCTATGTGAGAACTATGACGTCACACTCTTCAACCCAGGTAACTACTTTTAATGGATTTCGTTCATCCAGTTCGAACTTCCAATCCTCCTATCTCTGCGTTTTAATTATATCAGTATGTATATAAGTTCAGAGTTGGAGTTTAACGATTAGGATAGATTAAAACTTAGTCAACCCTTTTTTTTATACAACTCTCCTTTGCTTTCACTTCAATTACAGTGCTTATCGGATGGTGTATATGAAATTTGAGTTTGCCTTAATGTCATGCTCGCTCTCGCTTCGGTGAGTTACAGTAAGCGTTGATGACCTGGGCGTTCACGCGTATTTGATTCCCTCAACGTGGTTTGGAGATGTTGCACGGTTCTTCCGAGAAGGTATTTCCATCTCATTGCTTTCCGGTGACATAACATTTCCATTGCTATTTCTTCTACATTTCTAAATTTCGATTTTTCTCAAGTGTTAATAGCCTGGCGTATTTGTTTGTTCTAGTGTCTCCGTTCCTCAAGCTCCCTGAATACATTGTCAGGTAAGCTGTAAATGTTTGTTTTCATTTTTGTGGTTTAACCTCCCATTCAGGTTGTAATTATTATTCTTGTTTATTTTCCCTCACGTACTCTATCTCTTATTCGTTGGAGGTATATGACGACTATCGCACTCTCTGCTAACCATTTGGCTTATATGCGTTTAGCTCGACTATTAATCTCGCTTCCCTCTTACCCACAGGTTGGTGCCTCGTACAAATTCCTCAGAGGGAACGATAATTTAGTTTACCCTATTTAAATTCCTTATCTCCTACTAGAGAATTTTGGATATCAGGGTTATAAGTTTGTAATAATTTTTGAGTAATAACTTTGGTTGACTTCTCCTCCGAGGGGAGAGAATCTATTTGTTTTCAATTCTGGAACCGACTTCACTGTCATATAGATTTATGTGTGTACATATATGTATATAACTCAGTTTTCTATCTGCTTTTCAGTGTGAATTTCGATGGAAACATTATGTATAGTAATTTTAGTTCCTCGTCAATTAAAATCTATACGAGTCGTGTTCCAAAATTTTTGTTTATAATATTTAATTGCTAGAACTCTTCTTCTAGTATAGTATCGTCTGTTAAATTTGTTACCAATGTATAGAGTTTCCTGTTCAAAGAGAATATAGCTTTTGTTGTTGTTAATGTAATATAACTGAATGTATTCTATGGTTTTATTCTCCTGGCATAATATTCCCAGTTTCTTTCATCAGTCTATTAAGCCGACCCTTCAGTCCGGATCACAAATTTATGTTAATGGGTAGTTCGAATAATCTCGAGTAATATATTTTATATGTAAATAGAATTGCACAGTAGTTCTATGCATGTAACTAAGGAACTATATTGTTACATATATCAATCAGGTCTAACTTATTTTTTTCATAATGACTTGATTCTCATTCTTTTATGTACCACTCTGTAGAAATTTTATTGCATGTCCTAGTAGTGACTATATATACACAGTAATTTAATGGTCTGAAGTTTATCTTTCTTCTACTACCGGGATAGATATAATGATATAATTCACCCATTTTGGTTGTGATAACTATAAGTGTGATCTGAGAATTCTCTTATAGTAAATCTTCGATATTCGTCTCATTTTTAATTTACTGTGGACACTTACACAATTATTTCTCATGAAATTTTGACTGATAAAAATGGATGATTACATACTGAAATGTGTTTCTGTTCTACTTCCATTGTGCATGGTTGACATATTTACTATAGCCCTTATGTCAGGTTCAGCCAATTTATTTCTAACTCAACTTACAACTCATCTGATTCTAATTTTAGCCATTGTAACATGTATCTCATGCTACTTTTCACTATGTATACATGCTAGAATTAATTACTAAACCAGAAGCAGATTAAAGTTAAATCATTAAATTTCTTTTGGGAAATATGTATTCTCATATTTAAACCAGTTATGGTTTAGAGATTCTGATGAATTCTTTCCCATACATGTGATTCCTACAACTGTACAGAATTTGAAGGCTAAATCTACTGAAGTTTCTGTTAAATGTATGGAATAGTATCACACACAGCATGCATATACAATACTTTCCATGCAACATAAAAATTTACATCTACAATTCATAACATAAGATTAAAACTGAACTGTGCATACCGCTTAATTAGATGACCAATCCACCCAACCTTAGAATTCGTTTATCTTCAGAATTCACCGCCGAGCTGAGATCCCTCCTAGTACAGATCAACCTCTAATCTGTATAAGAGAAGCTTATTTAAGCTGTTATTCCCCAAAGCCTGTTTCTAATTCTGCGTCCAGAATATCAGGATGCTTTTCTTCCTGTTTTCCTAGGCTTCCCTATTTAGGGATTTTTTTTAAAGTTGTTTTATGCTTTTCCCCAGCTTTTCCAGCTTTCTTTACCTCTTCCCAACTATTTTCCTCATCATTGGGGAATTTAGATTTTTCCTCAAAAATCTAAATTAGAAATAATTTCTTTCAAGGATTTTTGAAAGATTGTGGGGAAGTATTTTCCTTCATCCATCCTCATGGATTTAGCAAGTGATCTCAAATTTCTTCTTTTGGTCAATCTGCACAAAATCCTTTTCTTCATTTCCTCCAAATTAAATATTTAATTACATTCAAAAAATACTTGTCCTTTGGGGTCCACTCCCCTTAGGATTAGAGTTCAAATGTCTAGTTTTAAAAACACATAAACTAGGGGTGTTACATATTCCCCCTCTAAAAGCAAACACCATCCTCGGTGTTGTTATTTAACTACTAGAGTTCATTTTTCAAACAAAAATGGATATCTTTCCATCATTTCCACTTCTCTTTCCCAGGTAGCTTCTTCAGCAGTAAAGTGCTTCCACTGCACCTTTACTCTTGCTACCGTTCGGTTCCTCAATTCAATTTCTTCCCGCTCCAATATTTGAAGCGGTTCTGGCAGAAACTCCCCTTCTGGTTCCACCTGTACAACATTCCAATCAACTATGTGAGAAGCATCATGTACATATCTCTTTAATAACGAAACATGAAACACATCATGGACTCTAACATGGGGTGGTAAGGCCAGCTTGTAAGCTACTGGTCCCACCCTTTCTAATACTTCAAAATGACCACAATATGTTGGAGCTAGTTTTGCACAACTTCCAGCATAAAGTGTACTCTTTTTTGGTTTAATGTGCAAATACACATGCTCTCCCACTTTAAATTCTCGGTGCACCCGTTTCTTATCAGTATAGTTTTTCTAGCGATCTTGCACTGTCTTGATGTTTCTTTGTATCTGTTTAAAAATTCTTTCCATTTCCTGTAAAGCATCTGGTCCCAACATTAGTTTATCTTCTGGCTGGCTCCAGCTCAAAGGAGTACGAAATTTTCTTCCATACAGTGCCTCAAACGGACTCATTTTGATGGAGGATCGGTAGCTGTTGTTATAGGAAAATTCAGTTACGTGAAAATAATATTCCCACTTTTCTGGCCTATCCATCACATACATTTTCAGCATGTCCTCCAGAATTTGATTAGTTCTCTTCGTTTGACCATCTGTCTGAGCGTGGTAAGCAGTACTAAATTTCAACTTGGTACCCATCCCTCCAAATAGCCCTTTCCAAAAAGCTGTTGTAAACTTAGCATCTCGGTCAGACACAATCACCTTCGGAACTCCATGGAGTCTTACTACCTCCTTCAGGAACACATTTTCTACTTGAGCTGTCCGAAAGGTAGATTTCACTGGTATGAAATGTGCAGCTTTTGTTAAAGTGTCCACTACCACCATCACCGAATCATGCTGGTATTTGGTTTTTGGTAATCCTGTTATGAAATCCATGGAAACTGTGTCCCATTTCCACTCTGCAATCGGCAAAGGGTTTAAAAGGCCAGCAGGATGTTGATGCTCAACATTGACTAGTTGACATTCCATGCATCTAGTTAAATATTCTGCTACATCTTGCTTCATTCCTGGCCAAAACAACTTCTTTTTCAAAGCTGTTAACATTTTCTGATATCCTGGATGTCCTGCGTATGGCTGTTTGTGATATTCATCTAAAATATCCCTTTTTAGAGTCTCTACATTTGGAATATACAATCTGTTTTTATAACAAACCAATCCTTTATAGTTTTGAGTGAAATCAACCATCTCCTTCTTCCATATTTTCACTTGTATATTCTCATAATTGGGATCCTGGTCTGCTGCCTATTTCACTAACTCTTCTAAATCAAACTAGGCACTACTTCCACTACTGCCTATAATTTGAAAAGCATTTCTACTTAAAGCATCAGCAATTTTATTTTCTTTCCCTCTGATATGTTTTATATCCATGTCAAATTCACTTAGAAAGGACATCCATCTGGCCTATCTCGCATTCAGATCAGTTTGGGAAAAGAAGTATTTAAGACTAATATGATCAGTCATCAATATAATTTTTTTTCCAAGGAGATAATGTTGCCACATTTTCAAGGCATGAATAACAGCAGCTAACTCCAAATCATAGGCACTATAGTTCTGTTCATGTATCTTCAGTTTCCTAGATTCATATGCAATAACGACATTGTCCTGCAATAGAACTCCTCCCAACCCCTCTCTACATGCATCTGTACATACCACAAATTCTTTATCTGGATCTGCAATTTTCAGTATAGGAGTTGTAGTGAGTTTTAGCTTCAATTGTTCAAAACTGTTTTGGCACTTTTCAGTCCACTCAAATTTGACACCCTTCCTTTGTAGGGAAGTTATGGGATATGCTATGGCAGAAAATCTCTCCACAAATCTGTGATAATAGCCTGTAATTCCCATGAATGACCTTATTGCTGAAACATCAGTTGGTACAGGCCATTCTTTAATAGCTTTTATCTTGTTAGGATCAACAGGCAACCCTTGATCAGAAATAATATGCCCCAAGTATTGAATCTTGTCTTTATAAAATTCACATTTACTGAACTTGGCATATAGCTGGTTTTCTTTCAAAGTTTGCAGTACCATCCTCAAGTGCTCTCGATGTTCCTCCTCAGTTCTTGAGTAGACTAAAATATCATCTATGAACACAAGGACAAATTTATCCAAGTACTTATTTAACACACTATTCATTAAGAACATAAATGTGGCAGGGGCATTTGTCAAGCCAAAAGGTAGGACTACAAATTCGTAGTGACCATACCTGTTTCGAAAGGCTGTTTTGCTAATGTCTTCCTCTTTAATTCTAAGCTGGTGATAACCCGTCCTTAGGTCAATTTTTGAAAAAAATGAAGCCCCTCTAACCTGGTCGAACAGATCATCAATTCGGGGCAAGGGGTATCTGTTTTTAATGGTCAGCTTATTCAGTTGACGATAATCAATGCACATCCTAAACGTTCCATCTTTATTTTTCACAAACAGCACCGGGGCTCCCCAAGAAGATACACTCAGTCTGATGTAACCTTTATCCAACAACTCTTGCAATTGCATTTTCAATTCTATGAGTTCAGGGGGACTCATTCAATAAAGGGCTCGGGAGACAGGTGTTGCTCCCGGCACCAGATCGATTGAGAAGTCAATTTCTATTTTGGGGGGAAGATGATGGATTTCTTCTAGAAAAACTTCTTTAAAATCCCTTACTACTGGAAATGCATCCAACATATTTTCTTCAGTTTTCTGTTCTATTCCTTCTACATGTACTGCATAAACTTGGTATCCTTTTCTAGCTGTTCGTTTTAATTGTAGGGCTGATATTTGTCTTACAGAGACAGGTTTTTGTTTTCCTTTAAGAACAAAAGGTTTCCCTTCCTCATCCATACAATGCAGGGTCTTATCCCAGTAGTTTATCAGGGCTTTCTTATTTTCCAGCCAATCCATTCCTATCAGCAAGTCATATGAACCTAAAGGCAGAATGTTTTGGTTTACTTCTGTTTGAAAATCATTTAATTTCATTGCTGTTAGGGGAAATTTATGTGTTACTTTCCTCTTGGTTCCAGTAGCCAGTTGAACCAACCATGACTGCCGAAATTTTTCAGGTTTAAGATTACATTTTTCTACAATTTTTGGACTAATGTAACTCAAAGAAGCACCTGGATCAATCAAAACAGTGACAGATTGTCCAGAAATCTTACCCTCCATTTCGACCATGGTAGCTTGATGGTCTGCTTGTCAATTTTCCAAGGCTGCACTGATGGTAGGTATATTTCTTGCTATATCATTTACTGTTGTAGCTTCTCGATCTCTCATGATCATCTGAATTTTTCGATGACGACAATCCCTCAGGAGATGGGGTTCTCCATAGCCCCAACATTTCAAGGGTTCCTTCATTTTGACTATCCCTTCCTTTTTACTGTCTCCATCTATTTGTTTTGAAGCCACTTGAGATTGAGCAGTTTGAATTTCTTTGGGTTTATTGAATTTTTTTCCGCTGATGATCATTGCCAAAATTCTTCAAATAGGCTGGTTTCTGTTTCTTCCCTTTGAATTCACTCTTATTGACCCAATTTTTTCCATGTTCAGTTTTGCTTTTGAACTGTTGGTAGCACAATCTGGCTTTTCTAACAGCTTTTTCCATTGTTTTTGGGTTATCAAACTCGATATTCTCTTTGTATACAGCAGGAAAACAGTTCAGAAACCTTTGTACCTTTTCCTTTTCTTCCCTTATGTAGGGTACATATCTCAACAGATTTGTAAACTTAGTAACAAACTCATCAATAGTGAGCTATCCCATTCTAAGTTCATGAAATTCCTTGGCTTTATCATCATATTAGCGTTCATTCAGGTAGTGGTTTTTGAACTTAACTTGGAAATCCTCCCAAGTAACTGTCTTTTCATCGATTGCATGGACCATTTTCGTCTCCTCCCACCACAAGGTAGCCTTACCTTGTAGTTGGTAGACAGCTAATCTGGCCTTCAGATTTCTTTCATATTCATAAACTTGGAAGTACTTAATCATGTTCAACAACCAGGCTTCAGCATCTTCCTCCTTCTCCCCATCATAGGAGGGAGGCTTGATCTTTCGGAATTCCCCCTGTAATTCCGTTTTCTGTTTATACTGATACCTAACAGCATCATCATCCTCAGACTCATCAGTCTTCCTCTTTCCGGAACCCTCGCTTTCTTGGCTGTTCCGCGAAGTTAATTCTCTGATGAGCTTTTCCTGCTCCTCACTGGCTAATGACAATCTCTCATTCTGGCTTTTTATCTCAGCCAATTCTTGTTGCAACCTCCGCAACATAGCCATCATGGGCGCATTAGGATCTGGTGCACTATCCTCATCACGCAGATCAACATAAATTTCTTCGCCCTCTGCCATTTCAGCACCACTGTACACTACACAACACAGATCAGTGGAAAAAAAACATAATTTTTTTTTTTTTTTCTGCAGAAATCAATTTATACAGAGAACACACAGTCACAGTGAGCACAATGTCACCAGCCCAGTTTTATAACTTGGGCTCTGATACCATTTTTCACACCTCCACTTCATTTTCCCAGACAATTTTTTTTTTCTTTTTTCAGTATCCTATAAGAATAATTCCCACATAATTGTTATACCATCACACTTAGATTTCTAGCTGTTTAATACACATTTCATTTCCACATCCTTACTATACCCCAGTCAATATATACTAGCTTCCATCTCAATTGCAAGTTTAGTTACATCCTTTTACTACTCTTTTTATTTTAATTTTCACACTCCATTTTATTATTTTCAATACATTTAAATCAACCCTTAAATTCTGTTTGTAAGGGTGTTATGAGTACTTCTGAGAGCCAAACATTCATCTTGAGTTTATGGTAAAATCGGTTTTCATACACTTGGGCCTACAATCACCCCCACCCTCTTGTGCTAATTCATATCGATATGTATGATCATCTACTCTTAGGTATATATTAGTCGTTTGAATTCTTAGAACTTCAACATGTATATAGGTATCACACATACCTACTTAACTTTAATTTTTATATAATAACACCCCTATTGTACCTCTCCCTAATATAATAGGGTACCGTCCAACTTGGTATGTGTAATATCACTGCATTGTTCTTAACAATATAACTACATTCTGTAAGGGGTTTTTCTCTTCGGACTTTGCAGCCCTACCATATCGTTCTAATTGAACTCTATGGTGGCGCTTGACACTTATTCTTATGCATCGTTCACGAAATCAACTCGACGTGCTACCACCTCATTTCTAGTTTTGATGCCATTCAATTTGATTTGAGGATTTCGTACCTTGTCTTTATGGCACGATTTCTCACGTCGACACTTTGTAGTACGCTAGGGTTTTGTTATCCATTCCGGTTTACTTTGCTCTTGTTCTATGGTACTAGCCAAATCTACCAACGTGATATGGAGTACTTTGCCCTTTATTGCTCGTATCAATTCCATTTGGATGGTACGCTACATTAAAATTGAACATTACGACTTAACCTTTTCGGATTCTTGTGGAATTACGAGACTTACTACCTTTCAGTGCTCATAATTGGGCATCTCCAGCCACGTGTATGGTGGTGATTGTCTGGGATTAGGGTTTCAAAGGCGTATAAAACTTTTGCGTTCAACTTATGACTTGATTTTCGCCTATCGTATTGAGGGTTTTCCACAGAGCTGCTCCAGAGTTCGTTTTATCATTTTGTTCTCCTACTACGCCAGAGGAATCGTTCATAGGTGTCGCTCCTCACACCTCCTGGAGCTATGTGAGAACTATGACGTCGCACTCTTCAACCCAGGTAACGACTTTTAATGGATATCATTCATCTAGTTCGACCTTCCAATCCTTCTATCTCTGTGTTTTAATTATATCAGTATGTATATAAGTTCAGAGTTGGAGTTTAACGATTAGGATAGATTAAAACTTAGTCAACCATTTTTTTTATACAGCTCTCCTTTACTTTCACTTCAATTACAGTGCTTATCGGATGGTGTACATGAAATTTGAGGTTGCCTTAATGTCATGCTCGCTCTTGCTTCGGTGAGTTACAGTAAGCGTTGATGACCTGGGCGTTCACGCATATTTGACTCCCTCAACGTGGTTTGGAGACGTTGCAAGGTTCTTCCGAGAAGGTATTTCCATCTCATTTTTTTCCAGTGACATAACATTTCCGTTGCTATTTCTTCTACATTTCTAAATTTCGATTTTTCTCAAGTGTTAATAGCCTGGTGTATTTGTTTGTTCCAGTGTCTCCATTGCCCAAGCTCCCTGAATACATTGTCAGGTACGCTGTAAATGTTAGTTTTCATTTTTGTGGTTTAACCTCCCGTTCAAGTTGTAATTATTATTCTTGTTTATTTTCCCTCACGTACTCTATCTCTTATTCGTTGCAAGTATATGACGACTATCGCACTCTCTGCTCACCATTTGGCTTATATGCGTTTAACTCGACTATTAATCTCGCTTCCCTCTTACTCACAGGTTGGTGCCTCGTACAAATTCCTCAGAGGGAACGATAATTTAGTTTACCCTATTTAAATTCCTTATTTCCTACCGGAGAATTTTGGATATCAGGGTTATAAGTTTGTAATAGTTTTTTGAGTAATAACTTTGGTTGACTTCTCCTCCAAGGGGAGAGAATCTATTTGTTTTCAATTTTGGAACCGACTTCACTGTCATATAGATTTATATGTGTACATATATGTATATAACTCAGTTCTCTATCTGCTTTTCAGTGTGAATTTCAATGGAAACGTTATGTATAGTAATTTTAGTTCCCCGTAAATTAAAATCTATATGGGTCGTGTTCCAAAATTTTTGTTTATAATATTTAATTGCTAGAACTCTTCTTCTCGTATAGTATCGTCTGCTAAATTTGTTACTGATGTATAGAGTTTCCTGTTCAAAGAGAATATAGCTTCTGTTGTTTTTAATCTAATATAACTCAATGTATTCTATGGTGTTATTCTCCTGGCATAATATTCCCAGTTTATTTCATCAGTCTATTAAGCCGACCCTTCAGTCTGGTTCACAAATTTCTGTTAATGGGTAGTTTGAATAATCCCGAGTAATATATTTTGTATGTAAACAGAATTACACAGTAGTTCTATGCATGTAACTGAGGAACTATTTTGTTACATATATCAATCAGGTTTAACTTATTTTTTTTCATAATGACTTGATTCTCATTCATTTATGTACCACTCTGTAGAAAGTTTATTGCATGTCCTGGTAGTGTCTATATATACACAGTAATTTAATGGTCTGAGGTTTATCTTTCTTCTACTACCGGGATAGATATAATGATATAATTCACCCATTTTGGTCGTGATAACTATAAGTGTGATCTAAGAGTTCTCTTATAGTAAATCTTAGATATTCGTCTCATTTTTAATTTACTAGGGACACTTACACAATTATTTCTCATGACATTTTGACTGATAAAAATGGATGATTACATACTGAAATGTGTTTCTGTTCTACTTCCATTGTGCATGGTTGACATATTTACTATAGCCCTTATGTCAGGTCTAGCCAATTTATTTCTAACTCAACTTACAACTCATCTGATTCTACTTTTAGCCATTGTAACATGCATCTCATGCTACTTTTCACTATGTATACATGCTAGAATTAATTACTAAACCAGAAGCAGATTAAAGTTAAATCATTAAATTTCTTTCGGGAAATATGTATTCTCAGATTTAAACCAGTTATGGTTTAGAGATTCTGATGAATTCTTTCCTATACATGTGATTCCTACAACTGTACAGAAATTGAAGGCTAAATCTGCTGAATTTTCTGTTAAATGTATGGAATAGTATCACACACAACATGCATATACAATACTTTCCATGCAACATAAAAATTTACATCTACAATTCATAACATAAGATTAAAACTTAATTGTGCATACCACTTAATTAGATGACCAATCCACCCAACCTTAGAATTCATTTATCTTCAGAATTCACCCCCGAGCTGAGATCCCTCCTAGTACAGATCAACCTCTAATCTATATAAGAGCAGCTTATTTAAGCTATTATTCCCCAAAGCCTGTTTCTAATTCTGCGTCCAGAATATCAGGATGCTTTTCTTCCTGTTTGCCTAGGCTTCCCTATTTAGGGATTTTTTTTAAAGTTGTTTTATGCTTTTCCCCAGCTTTTCTAGCTTTCTTTACCTCTTCCCAAATATTTTCCTCATCATTGGGGAATTTAGATTTTTCCTCAAAAATCTAAATTAGAAATAATTTCTTTCAAGGATTTTTGAAATATTGTGGGGAAGTATTTGCCTTCATCCATCCTCATGGATTTAGCAAGTGATCTCAAATTTCTTCTTTTGGTCAATCTGCACAAAATCATTTTCTTCATTTCCTCCAAATTAAATATTTAATTACATTCACAAAATACTTGTCCTTTGGGGTCCACTCCCCTTAGGATTAGAGTTCAAATGTCTAGTTTTAAAAACACATAAACTAGGGGTGTTACGTAGGAGAGAGGAATAAAGAGAGAGAAGAGAGAGAGAGAGGGGTCTGGGAGTGAATAATTGTGAGAGGGAGGGAGGTAGTGAGGGAGAGAGGGAGGGAGAGCATGAGAAAGAGTCAGAGAGAGAATTAGAGCAAGGGACATGGAGCGTTAGAGGGGCAGGGGGAGAGAGGGAGAGGGAGAGGGACTCAGGGTGAGAGGGAGGGAGGGAGAGAGAGAGGGGGGAGGGAGGGAAAGAGGGAAACACTGATAGATAGAGAAAGTGCGAAGGGGAGGGAGGGCGAGAGTGGAAGAGAGAGAGTGGGCGAGTTTGAGGGAGAGAGAGAATGGGGGAGGGGAGGTAGAGGGAGATGGTGAGAAAGAGAGAGATCAGGAGTGGGGTATATGGAGGGGAGAGAGAGAGAGAGTGACCGAGAGAGAGTGAAGGAGAGGGAGAAGAAGAGGGAGTGAGGGTGAGAGAGAGAGAGGGTGAGAGAGAGAGAGAGTGGGAGAGTGGGAGGGAGAGATAGACATGAAGGAGAGAGAGAGAGAGAGGAAGGAAAGAAGAGAGGGAGGGTGAGGGAGAGAGAGAGATTGAGAGGGAGAGGGAGAGGGAGAGGGATAGCGGTAGAGCGAGCGAATGAGAGAGAGAAAGTGGGAGGGGTAGGAAGAGGGAGACAGGGAGAGAGAGCATGAGAATGAGTGAGAGAGAGAGTGAGAGGGGGGGAGAGAGAGAGAGAGAGAGTTAGAGGGAGAGAGATAGATGGAGAACTAGAGGGAACGAGAGAGGGAGTGAGGTAGATAGAGGGGAAGAGGGGGAGGTGGAGAGACAGAGTAGGGAGAGAGCGAGAGAGAGAGAGAGAGAGATACAGAGAAGGAGAGAGAAAGAGAGTGGGAGGGAGATAGTGTGGGAGTGGGAGGAAGGGAGAGAGAGAGAGAACAGAGAAAGGGTGGGGAGAGAGAAGAAGAGAGGGAGACAATGAGGGACATAAGTAGGACAGAGTGAAGGAGAGAGAGAGAGAGAGAGAGAGAGAGAGAGAGAGGGGGGGGGAGTGGGAGGGGAAGAGAGGGAGAGTGAGGAGAGGGAGAAAGACAGATAGAGTGAGTGCGAGTCAGAAGTAGGGAGAGGGTGTGGGAGAGAGGGAGTGACATAGGATAGAGAGAGGGAGAGATAGGTTGAGAGAGAGATAAAAAGAGAGAGAGCGGGAGAGTGAGAGGGAGAGGTAGAGAGAAAGAGGGGGAGAGAGTGGGAGAGAGGGAGTCAGAGAGAGGGAACGAAGGATAGGGAGAGGGATGAAGAGAGTGGGAGGTAGGGAGAGAGAGAGAGAGAGAGAGAGAGTGGGGGAGAGAGAGAGGGTGGGAGAAAGAGAGAGAGAATGGATCAAGCACGCTTAACTCTAGAGTTTACCCTAGCAATCAAACCCACTTTCTTTTTTGTAAGCTCGAGATTTCTTCTTTTTCTATTAATATAAATAAAAAATTACAACCAGATCAGAAAGAGAGTTTCGTGGCCACAACTTTCCCTGTGGGAAAGCACGTTGGCCACCTAATAGTTTTGTAGACCATCTAAGTACAATACAACTTAATTCTTTGCAGCCACAAAAATAAAACTAAATATTTATATATATCGTATCTTCTACATTCCTATTTTCACAAGAAACAATAAATAATATCCGCAATTTCATAATCATAAATAAAATTTGAAAATAAAGCTATTTTCATGACTAGCCAACCTCTTTAACAAAGAAAAATTCCACTTGTGCGAGGTCCATATCAGTGTTTTATGGGAGTTCTATTGGGTCCAGTACACAAGGCAAATGATCTTCAACGAGGCTAACCCACCCTTCTTATTCGCGCAAAAAAACTATATCTTATTGAATTCTTTTTGATAATTAGGGAATTCCTCAGCAACGGTGGCCATACTCTCAACAACATGTTCCATGGACTTCTACAGAATTCATTTCATCGACCAATAAAGGTAGAGAGTGTGTTTAAATTGTGTAATTTTTCCATGAGTTTGCCCAGGGTCAGGCACCAACACACGCCTATCTTCGACCTCTATATACATTCTCTCTGCGTGACAATTTAAATTTTCCTCCCACTCCTCAATCAACTGTCAGGTCCCCTCCTTATTATTCTCTCAATAGGCTTCCACAACCTCTTAAATTTTCTTCCTAGAGGATTTATGTCCTCTTGGATTCCCGGCTGAAGTGTTGCACTAAACCTCAGTCCGACGAACTTGAAACAGAGGTCGCTAGACCATAAGAATTCAACATAAATTTTGAAAACATAATAGTAACCTTGGTGAACCTCACTAGTACATAATATGCAATTTGTAAAATTTTTGACAATTTATTTTTTAAATTATTCAAATTATAATAATTTTATAGAATCTCTACATAATTTTTTTGGGATTTTCACGTTAAAAAAAAAAAAATTATAGTATAAAATTTGAGCGAATAATTTTTAGAAAAAATGGAAATTAAGGATTTTTTTTGAAAAAGCATGGAAAATTAGTCCACTTGCGAATATTATCCCCTAAAATTTTCCCTCAAGACAACTCTATATAGCCCTTAGTAGAATGGTGTTTCAAAACATATGAATAGGATGTTGAGGGAGAGAGCAACCACTATGCTCATTAGAGCTAGTTAAGATAAAAATTAATGGGTGGAAGAAGTTACTATTGCATGTTAGTTGATTAATAGGTCTCCCACATTAGTTCATATGGATAAACCTCCTACTTAGCTTTAGATGGGAAAATTTACCCCACCTCAACATCTTCATACTTTTGGTTGTGAATCATATGCTCATGTGCCAATAAAGAGATGGGAAAATATCGATGACAAGGAAATGAAATGTAACTTCATGATTCATGGCATTTGTGTGAAAAGGTAGAATTTTTTGGATTGTGTGACTAGATATTTTTGTATAAGAAGATTTTTATTCTCCATTAAGTTAAAACTTCTTCCATAGTGGTTCATCAAAAAGAGAATGAGAAGAAGTCAATGGTTTATCTACCACATAAGATAGAAAAAATATAAGCCAAAAAGATGAATAAGAAGTTCATGATGGTCTTAACGAGGACTAGGGTTCAAAGAGTTCAAAGGAGGAGGAAGAAAGTCCACCTAAAAATTGGAGGAGATCAAATTGAAAAATAGCGTAGCTAAATAGGTATGATTACAATTTATTTGATTTCATATGTGCATTTTCTTTATTTTCTAATACTAATAAGCTTAGAACTATGAAAGAGTCAATGGTGATTAATGATAACGGGTTTTTGAGATTATCCATGAATACACTTAGAAATAATGATACATATGAATTGATACCAATGCCTAATGGATGGAAACCCATTAGATATAAATTTTTCCTAAAAAATGAATCATTTATATAGTGATGTTATTCTTAGGTCGAGAGGATAATATGGTACCAAAAGTTTGATTCCTTTGAAATGGGATTGGGAATTGTGAGATACAAATCAGATAATTATGTGTATTACAAACATGATGGTGGTCACTTCTTTGTTATCACTTTATACGTAAAAGATATGTTATTCTTTAGTAATAGTAAGAATGTTCTTTATGATTTGATGTCTTAGCTTGTACCACAATTTGTTATGCATGACTTTGGGGATACAAAATATATCTTAACAATTTAATAAGTATGTAAAATATGTGCTACAACATTTTTACATGGAAGGTTGCAGACTGTTTATTTCTATTATTTATGTAGGAACTAAAATTTCAATTAAGAAATGTCCTTCAAAACCTATAGGTTCAATGGATATGCATTATATATGTTATGCTATTGGAGTTGGTAGTTTGGTCTACACATTGGATTGTACTAGACTAGACATTGTCCATGTAGTGGAAGTTTTAACTCTATTCATGGCTATTATTGGACATTAACATTAGGCCACAAAGAAGAGGGTCTTAAAGTATTTGCAAGGTACTTTTATATATTCTTGTTGCTATCATAGTTATGCTTCAAGGAAACCACACTTGGCATACATAAATGATTTTGTGGATTATTATTGGGTAGGGGATGAAATTCGGATATCTACAAGCATTTGCGAGATTCCATTATTTTGATGCAACAATAAGTTGGATAAACAAGAAAGAAGCAGTGGTTTCATTGGCACTATATGGGTAAAGTATATGATAACTACTCATGGATGTAGGGACAGAATTTATCTTATGAGATCATGTTCAAAAGTAGTGATAACTTAGAGAACTATTATAGTTCAATCATAATAAAAATGTCATTTGTTTAACAAAGAACCCGACCTTTCATTCAAATATAAAGCATGTATGCGTATATATAGACACTAGAGACATGTGAAAATTTACATAATGTTGTATATGAATTGATAAAACCATCACAAGTTCAAGTGGTGTTGTGAGTGTATGGGCCTTATACTCCTTATATTTCAGCTCACAATTTTCCTTATATTATTGCAAGGTATAAGTGGAAGAGTGTTGGGATAGTTGTTTTATACACATTGCAATCCTTTAGTGGCATAGGTAGGCATTGATAGTTGATAGGAAACAAATCTTAAGTTACCAAAAATAAATATAATGTAGTGGTAGGGAATAAATGCATGTCAAAACAGGCAATGAATACTAAGAATAAAAAATGACCAATTAGTTGCTGGTGGTTTGTTGCATGTACACTAGGATACCTTACAAGGTTTTTGTTATGCCTATTTATTGAGTGCTAGGATTGGTGGAAAACAATGTGCATGAGTTTTAATTTACTGTTATGCTTTCAAATATTTCTGTAATGTTTATTTAACTTTTGAACACTCTCATTGAGGTCAAATATTTGTAATGTATTGTAACAATTTAGTTGTTAAATGATACATTGAGCATGTGTTAGAGTGTGGGGTTTTGTAACCAAAATATGTTTTTCCAAGAAATTTTTATGTAATGGTTCTCTATTGCATTGATATGCCTTTTCTTATCATAGATTTGTTTAAATTTTCTTTACATATTCTTTTCTCATTGGATAGTGGAGGAAATATATTCATAAAATCTACTTCCTTTCATAGATGATTAAGGATGACGTAAATTTAGAATATAATTGGGTGCAAAAAATAATTGAGGACATCAATATACAAATACAAAGTATAAAGAGGATGTATATATATCACCCAAATAATTGTTAATGGTTTATGCGATTGTGATAACCATTATACCTCAGATACCCTATTAAATGAATATTTTCCAAAGGAAAAATCATAAATAAAAATTAAACTGTCATATAGAGAGATATCAAAAAAATAAATATTCATATCATGTTGTTAACCCTTAATTTGATCATGGGCATGTACAAATGGCCAATGAAACTATATATATATATATATATATATATATATATGACTACCATCATTGAGACAATTGAAAAAAAAAATATTTCATTCACAATTCAAATTAACAATTTCAAAAAAATAATAATGATCTATAAAAATTTCAGAAATCTTAACAAAACATGTGCATAGATTGTTGAAGTGATCATACATACAAGTATAAAAATTTCAAAACTAAATTAAAAAAAATCAATAGCATGTATAAATATTCATCACAAGGAAGAAATAAAAACATTAATAAAGTAGTATTTAATAATACATAAGAAATTTCTCACTTGTTAAACAAAAATAAAAAAATATTTATACAATGAAAAATATATGCAATATAAAATTTAAACAAAATAAATTTTAGTTAATTTAAGGGATATATTGAAATTTAACTTAGTAGAAATCCAAAGTTATGTAACAATGAAATCACATTTTTAGATTGAATGGTGACAAAATAAAATTCATATATCTTGTTGATCCAACAAAGTTTAACACTTTATTTATATATTTAAATATTCATAAATGAAGATAACTCAAATTTTAAAAACACAAATTTCAAACTAAATTTTTTATCATCTAAGAATTTGAAAACAAAACCATTTTTATAACCTAATCCAATTTTCTATGAGATAATACTACTCATAGCTTCCAAAAAGTTCATAGATAAAAGTTCATCTTAAATGCAAGGATGTATGACTTTTGCTATATATAGTTTTATGAACTAAGATTTTAATCCATTTTAACTATTGTAAATACATTGTTGGTTAAAAAGCACAACTTAATTATTAAACATTTTAAATAATAACTTTAGAGCTAGTAAGTGGTACTTTATTTATTTATTAATTTTAATGATAATGTGAATTTTCTTAATTTAGAATTGTTTTAAATATATGAATAAATTCAATAAACTTTGTTAAAAACATAAAAATATTAAAAAATTTGAGTTATATAACTCCTACTATTGAAATTTATCATTTTGAAATATCTTTATTAAATTTCAACATAATCAACCTATGCTTTGAGTCACGGTATCTCGGCTACCACATATATATGTAAAGAAAATGTGCACACAGGCTTACTTTGTCCAATGCATAACCTATTCAAGATCTGAATTAAGACTTAACTTCAATGAGCACCTCAAAGGTTTTTTATTTTAATTTTCAAATTACATATTTTTTTCAAGAGTCCAATATTTCTCTTTAACTTTTAATGCATATGAATCATGACAACATACTTTGTAATTATATAAATTAATTCCTTGTATCAACTCTATAGTAAAATTAATGTCCCTTTTGGGTGGAAAACCTGGTATTTCCTCCGGAAATACATCCACAAAATCATTCCCTATCAGAATGTTTTCCATCATTGGAGTCTTTTCTTTGGAATTGATAAAACCCACCTGGCTAGCATATAACTGGCATCCTTTCCTGATGAACTTAATCATTTGAGATGTTGTAATAGGATACAGCTGTAGGGGTTTCTTTATACCTTGAATCTCCTTCTGATTTCCATCATGCATTCTGTAATGTATAGCATTTTCTTTACAATCTACTAACATCCAGTTCTTCTCCAACCAATCCATACCAAGTAGCACATTGTAGGATCCCAAAGCTAATATATTTAGGTCTAAAATTAGTTGTTGTTCACTAATTTTCAGTGTACAGTTCAGAATTTTTGCACAAACTTTCCTCTTTGCTCCCGTGGCTAACTGTACCAGCCAAGGATTTATGAATTTATAACTTTACAATTTACAAATCTCTACTAATTTTGGGATTACGTAGCTTTAATTTTCACCTGGGTCTACCAAAATAGAAACAAGTTGAGAGAGTAGCTTACCTTCCAACTCTATCATTGTCGGTTGGTAATCCTCCTGTCGATCTTCTAAGGCTATGTTAATTCTAGGTATATTTCTTGCCACATATCCTACTGTTGAGGCTTCTTAGTATCTTTTCTTGTTCTTGGATCAAACGCTCATTATCAATTCGAACCCCGACCATTTCTTCCTGTAGTTTCTGTACTGTGTTTAACATAATGCTAGTTTGGTGTTGTTGTTCCTCTAGCAGTCTACTTGTTTGCTGGTGTTGATCAACACTCAGCTGAATCCACATTTCAGGGTTCATTTCTAGTCAAGGTTGGGGTTCTTCGATGTTCTGGGGTGCCTATTGTGCTGCCCCCTTCTCCTAATGTCTCCTATTATGCTTCTTTTCTCTGTGCATCAATATACACACAGATTAAATCGTTAGATGACCGATAGGATCCTAGTGTTCGAACCTAGTTCCGATACCACTTGTAACATTCAACTACAAGTATCACTTTTAACCTTTGTCTATTTTTTTTTTTTACTAAAAAAATCCTAACACAACTCAACATCGTAATTTCCAAACTAATATTTTAAAACATTACACAAGTATCCATATTTTTTTACATAAAACTTGATTATATTACATTATCATTATTTTGATAACAAATTTATGATATAAGATCTGGTTCAGGTTTAATTACGCTTACCAAAATTTGAGTTGTATGACTGAAAACGTATCTGCACTATGGTTAAATGATTGTTCTACTCTATATAATTAAAAATATTTGAACATTAATCAATGCCAGATCTTGAGCATATCAGTCAAAAAATTTTGTTTCACAACGAAGTCTCATATACAAGATTTTTGGAATTATTTGGTTTTCTACCGGTGGATAATTAATGTGGTAAGTTTGCATATGGGTTGGAATTTATTATCTTTGTCCTATAGACCTTACAGAATCCCAGTTCTAGCTTTCCTCATCGTCGATTTGCTCATAATAAGATCTATAGTTGTGTTTAGTTCTAAGGTTCTGGGGTTAGTTTTGGGTAATGACTACCACCAAACCTAATAGTTCTAATATTTTCTAGGGTTGCCGCCGCAAGCTCTGTAATCATGAATCCATGGCTGCCATACTATACATTTCTCATCAAATTCCTTCCTTCTCTGCTCCGGAACCCTTCAACAATGGTAAGACTCTCTCCATTTTTCTAACACCTTTCACTTTGGCTAGATTTCTTCCATATAACCTCTATTCTTGAGGGTTTCTCTTAGAAGGCTTCTATTGTTTTCAAGTTAATCTTTTATTGTTAAATTGGCAGCCATTTCTCATTCTCAACTTGGCTCTTGTTTTCTGGGTCGAAGTTAGAAATTCTTTCTCCTCTCAGGAGAAAATGCTATTGTCTTCCACTGCCTCCTCGGAGAATTTACTCAGGTATTGTATGCGTTGATTTGAATACTAGTGATTTTAAGTTACTCTTCCCTTCTGTGCATGTTCATGCATCAATGATTTAATTTTCAAGCTTTCTTCACTGCATTTTATCCCCGTCACCATTTCCACATAGTATTAAGTTTACATGTATGACCTTTAGTATTATCGTTCTCCTGCAACAAGATTGGTCCTTTTTTTTTCTTAAATTTCTTTTAGTCTTCATGTGGTTTTCTTCACTAGTTCTCTTTCATTTTCAGTTATGAACCATTGCCTAACTCTATGGTTGGAGGCTCAGCCACCTTCCTTGTATTTGAGTCTCTAATAACTCATTTAAATTTAAATTTACATTTTGAAATATCTTTATTAAATTTAAATTTTGAAATATCTTTATTAAATTTCAACAAAATCAACCTATGTTTTGACTGACAATATCTCCGCTACCACATATATATGTAAACAAAATGCTCACACAGACTTATTTTGTCCAACGCATATCCTATTAAAGATCTGAATTAACAGCTAACTTCAATCACCAACTCAAAGGTTGTCAACCAACACCTCAAAGGTTTTTTATTTTAATTTAGTAGATCACAGGAGACCATTGGATTTCACAAACATATTTTTCACAGTGACTCCATAAAATGGAAAACGAGAAATCCAAAAAGCCTTTTATTATGTTGGAGATATTTGGTAAATCAGAAATAACATGGTTATGGATTTTCCTTGATCTATTATCATTAATCAAATGTGTTTCTACAATAACGAACAGTGACTACCCAGAACTGTAAAAATATATGTTATTTCCTAAATGGATAATGAATGAAGTAATAAAAATGTGCTAACGTCCAGAAGAGAATAACCTCCACATAACTCACACTTATAAGGTATACTTATAATATCAAATAAATAAAAAATAAGTTACAAATCATATATATATATATATATATATATATATATGAATTAAATAATAGCTTCGTACAATAGATCTTTGTAAAGTAAAATCAACAAGCCAAGAAAGGGATGAAGGGGACAAAGAAAGTGGAAAATAGAGAGGGGAAGAATGGAAATGAAGCAGCACCCATTGCCGATCTCGGTGATGTTTCCTTCACCTCTGCGGCTTTTGTTTGCCCACCAATATCATCATAACGACTAAAAAATTTACAAATGTGTAGTTTCTTAAGAGTGCCATTGTTGTTCACACCAACAAGGTTTCTATCCCTGAACATTGATTTCATTTCAAAAATTAGGTGCGCAATTACAATTTGAAATATTGGGCTCGATATAGATTTTGAATTATTTTCGTAATTAATGAAGGGTGTAGGCACTGGGGAATGGGTTAGCATTGGATGGTGACGCCACAAAAAGGAGGAGAAGTTGTCGTAAAAGCGTTGGAGGGTGGTACTGACAGGAGGCAGAGCTTGACAGTGGGAAGAGACCATAGTTATTAAGCTCGAATTCGAATTTGGATTTGAATTCGATACGAGAAGATAAAAATTCGAATGAAAACAAATTAATTTGGGAAAAAAATAGAATTGGAATAATTTCTAATAACTCTAGATCAATTAACAACCTTACAAATACAATTCACTCCCAAAAAACTAAAAAAATCCAGTGTTACTCTTCATTCCAAGAATTCAAATCCGAGAAGCCTAACATGGATTTTTAACATAAAACTTATTTGTTCAAAATTATCATTTAATAAATAGATATATATTTAGAAAATCACCATTCTAAACTTATTTATTTATTTATGTAGTCAAAATAAAATTATACTTATAAAATGAGTAATAATCTAGTTTCACCGATTATTTTTTTTCCTGTTTCCTTGACTTTCCAGCCCTCCAAAACAAGATTGAAATTGAAAAAAAAAAACAATTTGCAATTTCACAATTTTTTCTAATTTCCTTTGTTTTCCTGCACAGTAATCCTAACCAAAACTATCTTTTCCTTCAATTCATTCCCAACTAGAAATTCAAGGGATCACCTAACTTAAGATCTAGATTCTTACATAACTTATTACACCAGAGAAAAAATATTGTTTCATTTAAGAAAAACCCCACTTTCATTGTAAAAAAAAAAATTTCTTATTGCAAAATTGTTTCTGCTTCTTTTTTAATCCTCAATTAAAACTTTATTTTAATTTTTTCTAATTACAAATCACATTTTAAATGAATAATTTTTTTTATATGTTTTTTATCTACAAATAAAATATCCTATGCTTTTAGATAGATAATTGTAAATTGTAAATTTCAATGACAATAATATATCTATAATAAATATGTATAAATATATAAAATTTCTATATAAAACATCGTATTATGTCTTAGATTTTAAATAATAAAATATTATTAATAAATTAAATTAACATATAAAATTTAATAAATTATTTACATGTTAGATTTTTTTTTTTTAAATAACAAATATGTAAAAAATTTTCATCCAAAAATAATTTTCTAATGGTGAATGATTAATTAATTATATTAAGTAAACAAAATTTCAAATATAACATTTCTTAATAAAATCCTAAAAACCTAAAACATTAAATAAAAATTTAAAAAAAAAATCCAAATTCCAACCCTCCCACCAAGCATTGATAGTTTACCCATCGCACAACATTGATATTTTAACCACAAAGGCCACACTTATGAAAAAACAAAACTAAAGCATCCCACACGTGACTTACTAACATTAGCGCAACACTTGATTGATTAACATTGAGGAGAGGGTAGTGGAGAGCAGCATAGACAAAGACAACGAACGTTGAGTGGAGCGTGTGCAACGGATATGGAGCGGAGTGGAGCGCGTGCTTTTCCGTTAGGGCTGCAATTTGTGCTTTTCCATTAAACATAAAATTCAAAAGGATGAAGAGATTAAAAAAAAAAAAAAAAGCAACGTCTAACGAATAAAGCAGTACCTCTGGTTTCCTTATCTCAGCATGTGATAATTTTAGTTTTTTTCGTTTCTTTTCTAATTTCAAGCTAATTTTTGTTAAATTTGATCTTAGTTTTTTTCGTTTCTTTTCTAATTTCAAGCTAATTTTTGTTAAATTTGATCTAGGTTTGTGATCTAGGTTTCTTTTTTTATTTTGGTTTGCTTTAATGTGATAGGAATATTATTATTAGAGTAAAGTTGATTTTCTGTTTAGTGTTGAATCAATATTATCACATGGCAAAGTTGAGTTTTATATTTTTTTATCCCTGATTTTTTAATTGATTTGGAAATGTGGTTAATATTTATGTACTATTTGTGATTTTGATTTTTTTTTACTCAGTTTAAATTTAAATTTAAATTTTAGAAATTCATTTATTGTTATTACTAAAATATTCTTTACACATGCAAAACATATCAAATTCGTGAAAATCTGTTGCTTTGACGATTTTCTATTTCGTATCATTTGATTACTAATAATTTTGGGTTAAAAAAATATAATACCAAAGTAAATAAAAGTCTACTGTTTTTTTTTTTTTTTTAAATTTCTTCCTCTACTCATCATCTATTTTTTAAATTTATTCCTTTACTCATCATCTATTTCTTTTGCTACCAAAATCATTTGAAGTAGAATGTTGCTAAGAAAATCTACTTAATATATCCCTTATCTGTAACACCCATGAAAACTTACTCTAAGTATTTCTTTTTGTTTTCTGCCCGGATAAAAGTAAGACATGTGATGAAAATGTTGATATAACTATTATTTTCATAAATGAAAATAATAAATTATCTTTGACATATTCTTCCTCTTAGAAATATGTTAACTATTAAAATGAGAGATTAATACTTAAATACCATTAAAATAATTGAAAAATTAGAAACAGTAAGGAAGAAAATAATCCTTTTTCATCATTATTACTCTTTATATTTTGTAGTGGAAAAAGAAGGAAAAGTATAAATATGATAAAAAGACACACCACCAATAAATAAAGAATAATAGAGAGATATTTCATGTCGTGGATACTATAGCATGAAACTATTGTTGCTAAGTAAAAATATTTTGGAGAGATATTACCCGTGGGAGAGAAATACTAGTTAAACCCAAGAAATGACCAAGACACTTCTAAGGGATCGAGAGAAGAAATCAAAATTATCTATGAGAGATAAAGACTAGTTCAACACAAGAAATTACCAAGACACTAATAATGTTTGGAGAGGAGAAATCATGGTTAATATTTTCGCAACTTTTCAGGAAAATTAACCATTTAGCTGAAGGATAACTGACAAATATTTAATTGGTCAAGAGTATCGTGGAAATTTTCATGTATTTATGAAGGGGTCCAGATAAGTATATGTGTGAATGAATGATTTGATGTAGGTCAACACATTCCTTATAATATTTGGAGGTGAGAACAAAATGATGTGAGGAGTCATATGAATTAAGTAAAAAATATATATTAAATATGAGACCAAATCGGTTACTGAAAAAGAAAAAGTGAATTGAAGGATTGTACACATAAGATTTAGATATAGCAATAAAGTTAATATTGAGGTTTTTCATATGTTATAGGTGTGAACTAGTAAAAATTAGTATTACAATTCGAAATTTTTAGGATCCAATAAGATCGATAATGATTATTTTAGCTATCTATGTGATCTAAAATTTATGTTTATCTAATATGCTTGAGTATTATTATTTTGAATGTCTATCATATTTGTCCATTATGTTGGTGTGATGTTAATTGTAGACATTTTCATATGTTTTAGGCTTAACGAGATTGGTTGATACTATTTTATTAAAGTATGCGATTGGAAATTTAGATTTATATAATGTAGTTAATGATGAATATCAAAAAAATTATCTGAATAAATTTGGAAAAAATTATTTTCATAATGATAGTGATTGGAAATTGTCCTATACATTAAAATAATATAATAATTTTTGCAACAATCTTTGTTGAAAATATGAGATGTGTTCATGTATGCTTCTACTTATCAAAAAATTTAAGGTAGAATTCCTGTATTTTCAAATTTATTGTAACTTTAATTTGTTATATCCAATAAATTTGAGATTCATTTATACTTTTCACTACTTTATGACCATCTTGATATAACTATTATTTTCATAAATGAAAACAATAAATTATTTTTGATATATTCTTCCTCTTAGAAATGTGTTTACTATTAAAATGAGAGATTAACACTTAAATGCCATGAAAATTATTGAAAAATTAAAAACAATAAGGAAGAAAATCCTCATTTTTCATGATTATACTCTTTATATTTTGTAGAGGAAAAAGAAAGAAAAGTAGGAATATGAAAAAAGACACGCCACCAATAAATGAATAAGACTAGAAAGAGATTTCATGTGGTCGATACTATAGCATGTAACTATTGGTGATAAGGAAAATTATTTTGGAGAGAAATTGTGTGTGGGAGAGAAAGACTAGTTAAACCCAAGAAATTACCAAGACACTACTAAGGGTTTGAGAGAAGAAGCTGAAATTATCAATGGGAGAGAAAGACTATTTGAACCCAAGAAAATACCAAGACACTACCAATGTTGGTAGAGGAGAAATCATGGTTAATATTTTATCAACTTTTTAGGACAATTAACCATGGAGCTCAAGGATAAAAAATATATATAGTTGGTGAGGAGGATCGTGGAAATTTTCACAAATTTATGGAAGGGTACACATAAGTATATGTGTGAATGAGTGATTCTATGTAAAGTGAATGGTAAAGGAAAAATATTATATGGAATTAAAAGTTGAGATTTTAATCTTTTGGGAAATAATTGATACCACTGTTGTAAATGAATATGCTACACGAGAATAGTAGTATGTTGGGTTAACTTTGTGGTTTTAGGTCAACACATTCCTTATAATCTCTAGAGGTGAGAAGAGAATGATGTGAGGATTCATATGAATTAAGTGAAAAAATTTATTAAATATGAGACCAAATTACTTACTGAAAAAGAAAAAGAGTATTGAAGGATTGTACATATAAGATGTCGATATAACAATAAAGTTAATATTGGGGTTTTTCATAGGTTATAGGTGTGAACTAGTAAAAATTAGTATAAAAATTCCAAACCTTATGCATGAACAAGAGAGGATGACGACTAAGTAAAATAATGTGGTCCCTTGAACTAGAGGTTCATACGAGGTCTCTCGTATAAAACTTATGTCGACACTATGTTTACAAATATTAAAAAATAGATATGTAGTTATACTATCATATCGAAATATTAATCTTACAGAGGGAAAATATAAGAATAAATCTGCCAAAAAAAAAAATTTAAAATAGAATTTCTTATACAATACAAGTGAAAAAACAAATTTGCATTCAAGTATTCAATAGAAAATTGCATACTAGAAAGGAAAGACCCTATTTTATTAAATAACTACCCTAACCATTAAGGGAGAAATTTTTAGTAATAACAATGTTTTCATAGTAAAATATTTGTAATAAAAAAATATAAGGCTTATGAACAAGAAATAATGAATGCAAATTTGAAGTGAGTAACACATAAAAAAATATATAAGTGGATAGCATTCCTAACATGTAGTTGTAGATATTTCTTGTCACTACAAATTATGGAGAAATAAGTACACATAGAAATATTGACGTAAATTACACAATTTTATATTCGAAAAGGATGAATCCTTCTATGGTAAGAATACCCCATTATGAATATTAGATATTTTAATTACAAATATAGAGCCTTGATAAAACATTACACTCAACTCAAACATTTTAAGTCAGGAACCAATAAACCTAATGCATAATGTAATGGTACCATGCTGAGTGAGAAGGTTGTAGTGGATTGAAAATATATTAAGAAATAAAAATGGCTAAAATGAGCACCCTCAAGTAAAGCCGTGTGAACCCATGAAAGTCCTTTAAATATCAAATTCATATTGGAAAACTTATTTCAAAGTGGAAAATTGCATAACAAGGGTCTCAAATATAATCCTTATCTATAGTCACCATATGGGTAACCAATCTTCTCTACATTCAAAACATGATTCCCTTGTAAGGAATTCCCTGTAGAAGTGAAACTCTCGATGGTGGAATGTATTAAAAATAAATTTGTGCAACAAAAGTACAACCAATTCAATGGTCTCCAAAACTTTAATCTTAAATTCTTTGGAATTCAAGTAAAAGTAGATGGAATCAATTAATGTGTTATCTAAAATTGACATGTAGTCAAAATTTGTTTGCGTTTAACCCAAATAGAGTTGACAGAGTTGGGTTAAGTATCTCATAGGAACAAGCCAATGAGTACCATAACCATCCTTCTTGAAGACCTTGTAGCATTCATTCAAACAAAGTGAATTATATTTATAGTGATATTCCACTCATAACTAAGTTTCAATATCCCTGGTTCATGGTAGGATTCGAAGCTGGATTTTTGAGATTACTTTATCTCAATGAAAAATGTAATGAAACCCTAATTTTTTGACTAGGTAGGGTAGTTACCCTAATACATGCCAACTTAATTTTATCGTTGTTTTCCAAAATGGTCTATATCATTGAATGTAAAGAGTCCGATAAGATTCCTCGAGGTTGATGGGGACCGAGACCACCGAGCATATTAGAGCGTGAAGCCTTATTGATGAGGCAACCACAACAAATATTGTTGTTTCATTCCCACAAAATAATATAATGCATAAAGTATATTATGAAAGACATTTTAACACAACACATGAGTTTAGCCATATCAGCATGATTCATTCAATAAAAATTAATAGGGTATATATATATAAGTCATGTTGACAGTCATAAGTCTACATTTTCATTTATTAAATTAAACGGTTATCAACATGAAGGATGAGGGTTCATCTCTTTTAAGAATACGAAAGTTACTACCTGCCGAGGATCAATGCATAAAAAAATGAATATTTCTTACATATATATAAGCACAATAGATATAATTAAAATAAATAGAAAAAAATAATAAGATGTGTAAGTATGCAAATAGATAACTTAGGGTAATATAGTCAAAAAGAAAAAATTTAATGGACAAATTGAGAGACAGGAACAATTCTCGAGAATTTCACCATGCTATATTTCATTTTATAATAATAATAATAATAATAATAATAATATATATATATATATATATATATATATATATATTTCTTTTAGAAAAAAAACAACGAACAGAACCTACAATAAGGACGACCATGGGGTGAAAACGACGTATTTTTTCCTCCCTGGTTTGTCCCCCCATGCGAACAGAAGGGAATGGTGGCCTCATATTTCAGTGGTACAGGGTTGTAGAAGGGCGACCATCAAGTGAGAACGATGAAGACATGGGGTTGACCAAAATGAAGATAAGGAGATGACCATGAATACAAATTTGCAATTAAATCTTGTGATTTTTTATTTATTAATTTACTGTCCATATTAGGCGATTTTTACAAACAAAAAAAAATCATTTACATTCATATAGACTACAAATATCTTGCCCACTTGTGTTGTATTACACAGAGTGACTCAAGCCAATCAGGGAAACTGGGGGGCTCTATATGTAGGACGCTGAAATACACAATATCAGAGAAATTATAAATACCGAGATCAGGATGCCGACACGAGAAGGAGGCAGATTCATGGAAATCAAAACAGGAGCTCAGAAATGGACATTGCAATACCCCATTGTGGGAAAAATTAGAGCAGAAGCCGGTGAGAGAGAGGAGGTTATATTGGGAGAAAAAGAAGCCAAAATTGTGTTCAAATTTTGTGTGCGAAAAGCGAGCCTATAGGGTACTGTGATCCATACTTCTGAACCCCCCTGTAGCAATAGTTACGTGAAGTCACTTATTCACAAGAATACTCCTTTTCCTTTTTCAAACAACTAGAATCAAGCAACTTCTTCTAAAAACATCCTCTTTGTTGTGTTCACCGCATTGTTAGCCTCCTGCAACCTTGCACCTCCAAAATCAGAGGTTTCCATTCCTTTCCATTCGCGTAGGAGGAAAAACCAGGAACAAAAAAATAGGTTGCATTCACCCCATGTTCGCCCTTCTACAACCCTGCACCCAAAAAATTTGAGGCCGCCATTCTGTTCACGTGTGAGGACAAACCAAGAATGCAAAAATACAAACTATAGAAGGAGGTAGAGCGATGAAGGTTATAGAAATTAAAATTTCATTTGAGAGGGTTTTCAAATTGAAACCCACATCCTTTGTGAACCTCCACGGGAAGACGTCAGAAGACAATGATTAATGGAGTAGGTGGAGTGAGTTGGCGGAGGGGAGCAGGGTGGCAGAGGTGTTGGGAGTGGTGGTCGGATGCAGGAGTAGTGGGGAGCTAGCTAGCGGAGGTATCTGAAATTTGGTAGAGAGTTCCACTAGAGAAACAAAAGACGGAAGTTGGCATCGGGCATGTCCCATCACCACAAACCTTCATCACAAGTCTTCGCGAGATTCTGCTATCAGAATCATCCATTTCGTAGAATAGAATACTCTTTCCAAATAAATTATGACTTCTCTGAAAATATGAATTCATCTAAGTTATAATATAATTATTATAATATTGTAATTTAATATAAATTTATTATAGATATAATTATTATAACAACCATAAAGAAAAATTAATTTTTATTGAAAGAAAAATGGAAATTATTGTCTATCATTTTTTCTCTATCTAAAGATTCCGCATATTTTCACAGAAAAAGAAGATAAAAAGGTTATTGTTATTCTGCATTTGTTCAAAAAAATTAGTTATTATTTTTTTTATGTTGCACCGATTTTCAAGGAAACTTTTGGACATGTATCTTTTTTAAAGTTTGATGATTTGGTTTTCTTGTTATTTTTTGAAGAGGAGGAAATTACCTAAGTGGGTTCAAATATTTCCTCTCTTTTTCTATTCTTTCTGGAAGAATGAGTTTTATCGATATTTAATCAATTAGTGAGGATTGAAGCCACTCCGAGTCATTGCACGAGAACATGAAAACTAGAAATCATTTCAGGAGTATGACTTCTTCAATTATACTTTGAAGACACTCTGCTACATTTTCGAGATTAAAAGAATGAAAATTGTTTTCAATTATCTTATCATCACGGTTGAGCCAAGTCTCTTCCTCGATATTTGTTTTAGACTTTTGATATATAATTATTGATGTCGAATTTATTTATAAAATCTGCTATGTATTATTTCTCTAC